>SNQJ01S0020733.1:0-19425 GCA_010110895.2 Picea sitchensis | reverse complement strand
ACACTCGTTAAATTGGTCCAGAAGAACATTCTTTATGGATTCCATATTTAATCGTTTTTTAGACTCCTTAAAAGTGAAAAAATGGTCGAGTGATCTTATCCTTGTCACACTCGTTAAAATGGTTTTGAATCGATGTCTAATCGATGCTAGTTTACCCCTTTTTCGAACTGACTAGACTATCTTCGAAAAAGGTACCCCAATGGAGTCTCCTTTTATGTTTTTTTAGACTCTCTAAATATGAAAATCCACCGATATTACCTTCTTTGGGCTTGTTAAACTTACATCGAAGGACATTACCATTGTGTGTTTTATCAACTGCATTTGCATACCTTATCCACCAGCCTTGTGATGGTTTGCTTCTATGTCTTAACACCTTTGGCCGCCGGAGGATTTTTCCCGAGTATCATTTTACTAGAACATTAGTCTTGTCCTTGTGCCTTGATCTTGTATGTTTTCAATACTCGTTCCTCCATTGTAACGTAATACTCCTTTATTCTTTTTCCAAAATTATCAAAAAGAACAAAAAAATCGAATATACCCCAAAAAGAGGAAGGGAAAAGTATTTTCTTTATTGGCAGCATAATGATTTTCCCTTGGATAAAGCACATTTGTCTGTTTGATCATCAGACTATGGGATGTAGTACGACCTTAGGAAGATTTTCTCTCTATATAGAGTTGTGTCCTCCAACGTTTGGTTACTCTTCCAAACATATGGATATTTTGCATTGCCTCCTGCTTCGTAGAATTATGATTAACATATATGTTGCCTAAGTCTCATCACTTGTTGTGCTATTGTCCAAGGGAAGTTTTTCACTAAGCCTAAGTCGACCCCTCTGCAATATGTCTCTTGTCTGCATACTCGACCATCCTAAATGTCCAATCAAGTTCTTGTTCGAAATCACTGAAGCCTTCGGTCCAATCATCAAGATTATCAAGTCCATGACCTACGAGCCATCGAAGACCTCTGGGTAGTGCAGTCGTACACTCATATTACACTCCTACCCAAGTTTTGGAATATTTTGAAGTTGTTGCTCGAGCTCTAAAGTCCAGCCATCAGGCTGAATCAACTTCTGGAAGATGGATACTCTACATGTATATCTTTCTGATTTCGAGATGTAGCTTCGCTGTGTATTGTTCATGGCTACTCTTTATAGTTATTTGACATGGATCTATAGTGTATTTGATTGGTAGACATGGTTCTATTTTTATCCCGAGCATGGGTATGCCCGCCTTAATGAGATATTTTTAATTTTGTAGACAACACCTCCCGGTTCCTGATCCTTGGGCTCAATCGTTCGACACATCAGTAAATATTGGTAATGTATTTCGGCCATCAAATGCTCTTCTGACCTCACACATTAGGGGGCATCTATTATAACCCTAAATTGCACCACACATGCTTACCTAGCATCAGGCCAACTCATATCCCTTCTTTGCCAAAACTCTGTTGAATAACTCTTTGAAAATACTCTTGTGTAAAGGCCCACGCACCCTAACCCATTGCTGCACATGTGTACACACTAGCTGACCCAAAACAACCCACGTGGACCGACAAAAGCATGAAAAAAGGAAATTTGTTGACGGAACAAAAATCTATGGGTGAGTTAACTGAAACTCCCGGCCATGCATGGCCGAGGGTTCGTCCAAAACCCTAGCTCCTTATATCCTATAAAATAAGGGGTAGGGGTACCATTTGGAAGGAGGCAAAATACAACAAAGAAACTCTGCCCATTTACGTATTCCATTGTCCCAACCCTTTAGCCTTTCCTAATGCCAAAGGAGATTTAAAGCAAAGCATTTGAAGGACAAAAGAAGAGGAGCCCAGGATCAGGTTCAAGGAGTGGTGGCCAGTCTCAGCTTTTGTAAAGTTGACTCATTTTAAGTAATAAAGAGAATGATTTTCCCATACAAATTCATGAACTTTTTATTATTTGATTAGTTTATGTTTCATTTCTAACCCATGAGTATATAAGTAGTATGCATGCATAGTTGTTTCTCGTCTTGAATGCAGGTCATCTTTGGAAGGAGTATTGCAAACAAGTAATCAAGAACAATGGAGGATCTACATCAAACGTCGGTAACAAGGTAGGTGGATATTTCCATGCATTTACTAAGAAAAGGGGATTTAAATCTAGGGATGTAGGTAGAAAGTAATTTCTATTCAGTCAAATCTGCATGCAAAGTCTGAACTCTATTTGCTAGTCCGTAGGGTGTTTTTCCCCAACAACAAAGCACCCAGGAAGAATCTTCCCATCTTTATTCTAAGGCCGACAAAGTACCAGATTCATTGAGCAGATTCAACACATCTGCCAACAGGTCCATAAGATTTTGTAGAAATCCAATACTAAGTACAAGTAGTTCCATGATCAACATCGAGTACCACACCAGGTTTAGGTGGGAAACAAGGTCTAGTTACATTTGTAGCAAGAGCACCTTACAGGGCCTTATCGAAAGCTTCACCCACTTCACTATGGGCCTTACACTATCACCAATATTGTGGGTAGCAATGCTTTTGAGATCAACACTCCACCCTTCCTTGGCTTGCACACAGTGTTCAATGTGGACCTCATTCGGCCATATTTTCCACCATTATTGGACACCTCATATATCGTAGAACATTTGAAACTAACAGAGATCAACCCTGAATGCATGGAACATGCATCCACTAATCAGATAGTGGACACACAGGTCAAGTGAACTCACCAGTAGAGGATCCAACTTTATCGTGTTGTCAAGGTAGGGAATCTCCTACACCAAGGAAAGTGGCTCACCTGAGGCCAAATTTAGCAGAAGTTTCCTCACATGATGGGGGAACACAATGAAATGGATACCATTTCTTCCTAAATGGGGAGGATTGATCCAGGTGGATATTGGTGGCCACCCACCTATTCCAACTGGATCCTCTTGACAGTTTTTAGTTCATCACAATCTTCTGTACTTATTTTTAATTGTGGGTTCTACACTTCTGAGGTTGTCTGAATCCCTACACAACTTCCAGGTGGATATTGGTGGCCTCCCACCTAATCCAACTGGCTTATTTTGGAATTTTTCATGTCAATACATCTTTATGTACTTCCAGGGCCGTTTTGGGGCCCTAAACAATGTTTTTTGGGGGCCCTTTCATAGTTTGATGACATAATGTGTAGTTATCAAAAATACCTTTCCAACGGTCTATCATGCACCTAAAACAGAGGTTGTATGAAAAAGTTACGATCCCGGGAAGTTGAGGTACCAACTTACCCATCAAGGCCCACATAAATTTTGGTATTTCATCTCTTAGGGTTAGGTTTTTGGATTTCTAGGGTTTTGGAATTCATGAGTAATGTTAAAAATTCCTCTGGAGCCTCATTGTAATCATTCTACTCATATGGATGCACATATAACCCACATCTTTTCTCAGAGATAGCTACCACCATTCGAGCAAGTTGTTTTAGTTCTATAGTTTTACAACTTCAGCCTATTTTTTTTATTCAATAGAAGTTATTGTTCATTGGATATCTATTGTTGTTATACGTATCTCTGTGTTATGGTATTCAATCTGTTATTCATTTCATTTTTCTCATAAATCCGGATCATCCATCTTTTTTTCCCTATCGTGTTCAGTAGATTTGTTGAAGGAATGGATGGCCCAAGAGCTCGATTTGAGGGCAGCTGAGAGAGTGTTGAGAAGGCATAATTTGTTAAGGGTTATCATGTGGCTCCCTATAGGTGTTACATATCTTGATGCGTGATGCATTTAGGTATTCATGTGATGACCTGAAGATGTACTCTAGATCAATAGGCCACGGGTAGGGGGTTTTGGGGTTTCCTTTGACGTGATGTGTTTTTTAACCGATTTTGCCTCTAAAGAGTTATTAATTTTTGTGTCCTAATGTGTAGGATATAGAAGGATGATCGAGTGGAAAGAGAGATCCCATGAAGTTCATGACTTTTTTTCCCAAGGAGATGCAGTTACCTTGAAATCTCTATGGGGTTGTGGGTTGTTGAAATTATTTGGGTGTCCACTATTGGGGTACCACAAGTACTTACTACATACATTGGTTCAGTATTGGGACCCTGACCGAAAATTAATTTGTTCTAGAGGGGAGTGTCATGGTGAGTGGATTATACACCAGGATATGTTGAGTGCATCGTGATGGACTACATTGTGGAATACTACTAGTATGGGTCACACTGGTCGAGAAATAAGATCTTGACTTGAGATATTTTGGAGTTTACACTCAATACCATACTATTTAGGATCACCCTACATCATGGTTGAAAACCCCTCATTTAGAAATGAATACCAGCATGCAGGTGGCATTGATGTTCTTGGAGATGACTACCTTTAATTAGTGTGAGGGAGTCATTTCCAATGTGAATATCCAAATGTCTCGAGGTAAGAAGAGAAATCATAAAACAATTGGGTATGGCTCCCTCCTAGTGATGATTTTTATGGATAAGGTACCTTAGCTAAGGCCCAATATAGTGATGGGTGGGTTGCGTACATGGGGAGAGTACCATGGGGGCATCATCCAGATCACTACAGGACTAGTTTCACCATTTGGTGGCGTCACTAGATCATCAATATATAGGATTCCCCCTATGTTAGGACGAATTTTAGGCATGATTCAAAGATTCTTCTCCCCCCGGGCGAGGCATGGAGCCCTATGGGTAAATGTGTTTTTTTTTTTTACATATTTTCATTTTTTTGTATTTGTGGAATATATGGGATTTTTGGTGGGTGCAATGTAACTGACACAATTTTGATTTATCACAGATGTAGGACTAGAGAATTTAGAAGGATGGGTTCAAGGTTATCATCATAGAAACAACATGGAGTCATTGGACAGGGAGGGAGGTGGTAGTACTAAAGATATGTGTCGGGTATGACACAACTTGGAGGGGATGATCATGGGAGTATTCCCCATGCCATAGTAATATATGTTGTTGCAGTCGCAATGGAATGTGGAAGGTGTTTCCTACCCATTTCATGAACTTCTCCAGATGGTCGCTCGGGTAGTCTTATGCTACCATGGTAGCCAACATCGATATGAATATACCATGGCATCCCCATTTTTGTACTAGACATAAATATTATCTAGACGACACTTACTTGTATCAGGAGACTAGAATAGCCCCAATTTTGTATATGCACCTCATTTTTGAACGATGTAACACTCTTTGTGATATATATACATAGGTTGTTTCAACTAATTCTTATGGATGTCTAATGATGGGACTGATAACCCATGTTTATGTGCATGCATGATAAAACTTAATTTAATGAGACAAATTCCAATCTAACACATAAATAGTTAATGAATTAGCCAACATATTAGACCCTCTTAAAACGTGACAATACTCAATGTACTCAAAGTAGCATTGAAGAAGGTGAACCCTCAAATACTTATGCAATAGGATGAGATGCTTGATGTTGTATGTGAAATTAAACTATGAGACCACAAGATGGGAGTCCAACCTGGCAACTAAATGACATATTCCAAGGGAAGGAGACTCAAAAAATATTCCAATGACAACATTGTATTCTGCAATGTTATTAGTTGAAAGACCAAGGTAAACACCTCTTGAACTCACAAGCTTGTCAGTGGGTGAAAATATCACCCAAGAAGAAGAAGTGATATTCCAATTACTATGTCTACCACCATCATCATATCCCACATAGATGGGGGAGGACTATGACATCTAAAAATTAAGAATAAATCATGATAAGAAGCTAACCGAGACATTCAATACACATGAAAATAAAAGGACACCACTCCAGAACCAAAACACACATATGTACAAATAATAATGCGACTGAATGGCCTATGCATAATAATTTTTAAGGTAGAGACCATTGCAGGGATTCGAAAGAGGATTTCCATCATAGTCAATGAGCTCTTATGCCCCTCTTTTCAAGACTATTATTGGATAAATCTCACCAGTATGGTAAGTAGATCTCCCTAGGATTTTCCTATTAATCCTACATAGAGAATGGGGCTACACTTCTATGAGTTTCCTAGAATCAAGAAAATGGATTCAAAATTAACCTAAGGAGTGGTAGAGATAGCATACCTTTCACTATAGGTTTTCCTTAGTATATCCTGGTTGATGCATATCTAAAGTTCCAGCTCCAATCTCCTCAACTTGCTTCTTACACACAAAAGAAAAACAATTCCTTTCTACCTCTCTACTTGGTGTTAGAATCCTAGATTCAACTTGGATATAGTCTGATATATAATGGAATAAACTAGATCTACACATTTACACATCAATCACAAACATTTTTAGGAGGAAAACCAATGATCTATTGATGAATATGGAACAAATAAATCAAAGTTTCATATATTGGATCTTGATGAAATTCCCCTTTGGTTTCTTTCTCCTTCCTTCTCCTCAACTTCTTGATCAGACTAGGAAACATGATTTATGGTTTCTCTGAATAGGAAAATCACCTCTACAATTAGAAAACATAACTCTACAAATGATTCTTCCTCCTCTTTCTTAAGTATTTCCTCTTTTATATAGATCCTTGTATGAGTCTTTTGAGAGCTTATAGATATTCTAGAACCCAATAGAAACTCGAATGATGTGAGTTCCTAGGCTCATGCCATGAAGATACAACTCACCCATTACTTATCTCTTCATAACTCATCGATTGTAAAAGGTTACATAGATCATCGTTTGCTTCAATATAGATGGCATGCAATTATCATCATGTGTTGTCTCCTAGGCGTCCCACAACGACCCTAAAAAAGGTCCTAAATATTAATAAAGAAATGTGTTTTTTCTTTCTTCTTCCCTTCTAGCCTGTAGGGTGAAAATTAAGGCTATAACAAAGAAACTTTTAACAATGTGGGGACCATGCCAAATGGGTTCAAATTTACCTTCGCCTAACATGTCATGGTCCTGATCATAAACCAAGACCAAGTCACTCTCCAAAAAGACACGAGGACGAACATATTTATTGTAATGGGATTTAATGAATCTCTTATGATCTTCATTGGCCAAGGTGGCATCACAACATTATTCTTCAAGATAAGAACTCCTCCTTAGTGGAGTTGTTAGGAAACAATTCTACGTCAAGTTTTAATGATGATATTTTTCATTCAATTGGTAGTACTGCCTCCAGACCATATACAAGTTGGAATGGTGTAAATACAGTGGACATTTTGGCTAAGGTATGGTAAACCTATAATGTCTAAAATAACATAAGAATCCAGTTATTCTTGTGCTTCCCCGACATCCTTTGGATCATGGTATTTAGAACATGATTGATGGCTTCTACTTCGAAATTATATTGAGGATAATAGGGCATCGAGTTTACATGAAAAAAAACCAACCTAGAAGCTAATTCAGTCATCATCTTGTTATGCAAATGGGACCCATGGTTTTTCACTATGGTATTACGAGCCCCAAACCTATCTATAATGTGATTGAACACAAAAAGAGAAGTGGTGGTATCGTCGTTGAAACATGTAGGCAAGGCCTCGACCCATTTAGAGAAATAGTTAATAGCCATGATAATGTAGCCATGACCATTAGTCGAGGTAGGATTACATGTCATGAAATCAATACCCCATTTTGCAAAGGGAATGACGATCATGATGGGATGGAGTGGAGGAGGGTGAGCATGCATCTTATGGGTGAAGATTTGACAAGAATGGAATTTATGGACTGTGTTCATACAATCCTTGAAAATTGTAGGCTATAAGTACCAACACCTATCTTCTAGGAAGTGGCCAACCCGGAGAGATGACCCCCACATGCCCCAACATGAAAATCATTCCAAACTCTTTTATCTTTCTCATGGACAAGGAAATTGAGTAGAATCAAATGGACCCCCACACGATAAACGATATCATCCACTATGATGTATTCTATATCATGATGCCTTATGTGACAATGTTCATCATGGGAAAGCTAAGGATGGTAATGGTGGGTTTGGAGGTAGACCTAGACGCCTCCATACCATGGATTGGGTGAGTCAATGAGGAATAAAAACTCACCTGGGAAGGAGTCAATAACCATAGGTTCCTCATCATCTCGGGAAAGCTCAGACATCAACTCTATGAATGCAAAATATTTCTTAGACACTAAGGAAACAAAATCCAGTTCAAATTCTTGGAGGATCATGATCCACTTTGAGTACTTTCCCCCAATGATATAATGGTTGAGAATGTTCTACATTAGTTTGGCATCAGAAAAAACAATGGTCTTTCTCAAGAGTACATAATGTCGCAGACATTGGACAACATGTGCTACTTCCAGGGAAAACTTCTCAACATGAGAGTATCAAAGATAGAGACCATCAATTTCCTTGATAAGATATTAAATGATATAATCTTGTTGCACATCATATTCCTAGACAAGAACCATGCCAATGGTGAATTCATAGGTCACAATATAGAGAAATAAGTCTCGACTATAGTCAGGAGGGATCGGTAAGGGAGTCAACATCAAGGCCTTCTTTGAGGCATCAAATGACATTTGAGCTTGGTCATCCCACATGAAATGTACACCCTTCTTCAATAAGAGAATAAAATATTTGGTGATATCAGTGTAATTTGTAATGAATATACACAAAAAACTTTCCTTCCCTTGCAAACTTTGAAGTTGGCTAATTGTATGAGGAGGAAAATTGACAATAGCCTCAACCTTCAAGGGATCAAACATGATCCCATACTTGGACATGATGAATCCTAGAAGTCTCCCAGACACCACACAAAAAATGTATTTATGTGGATTCAAATGGATATTATAGTAGTGTTATGTGGATTCAAATGGATATTATGTGGATTCAAACAGATATTATAATTGAGGATGACTACATCACCTGATAGGAAATCCCTATCTAAGTAAAAGGCATGGATTCTTGATATGAATCAACATCCTCAAGATGAGGCACCATCCAAGGATCAAAAGAGTAGAGAGATCCACTAGTATGCGATGAAATATTATTAATAGGAGTGATAGTTGTAGTAGGATATGGTAGAGGAAGGGGAAATATACCCATAATTGAAGGATATTTGACCATACACATATTCTCCATTTACCACTTTTCTTAGGGACCATTACTAATGGCGAGACCCATTGGCTATCTGAGATGGGGCAAATAAAACCTTCGTCTAGTAATTTCTAAAGTTCTTCTTTCACGATATTTTTCAGTGCGGGGTTCATCCTTCTCTGAGGTTATCTCACAGGATGACAATCCTCCTTAATATATATATGATGGGTGCATGAATTAGCAGGGATCCCCTTCATATCTGTATAATCCCAGGCAAAGGCCTCTTTGTGTTTCCGAAGGACATCCACAAGTTGCTTCTTTTGAGGTTCTGACAGGGCTGGATTAATATTCAAGGTTTTTCCTGGTTCTAGTTCTACTGGAACACTTTCACTAGGTGCATCAATAGGTAGCTTCTCTAATCCTCTGCTGTTTCAATTGTTTCCTGAGTCTCACATCTTAAGAAAGATTCTAGGAATTGTTGATTTAAGTTCATTTACCAATTAGGAAATGATAAAAGAAGAAGAAATTAATTAGATATTATAGCAGCCATATTAATAAATTCATATCATAATGTAAGCACAAATAACAACAAACCATAACAACAAAGTTGTTAACAGAGTTCAACAAGATTTCCTACGTCTTTGTGCCTTTGTATTAGTGGGTGAGGCTTTCTTATTTCTCTTCAATGCTTCAAAAGTATATCAAATGGACTTCAAACTGGTCTCATTGTGTTCTTCTTGACCTCGGAAATCCAATGCAACTGACAACACTGAAAAAGGCTGAAGAATTGCCTCTAGAAATGGACTTCAAAGTTCTCCCATGTCACTGGTTTTCTCTGCATAAATGTCACTGTTTCTGCATAGATTATGTAGCTTTGGCCTGTGGCTCGATGGATAAATTTTTTATTAATAAAGAAGTGGTCCAGGGATCGAATCCCAACTAGACCCAATTTGTTGCATGAAATCTAGGTTGGTTCCCATAAAATATGGTTTAAAAAACATATAATATAATTTTATGGATTAAAATATTGTGGCGCCCTTTTTTATGGTATAACCATACAATATGGTTAAAAACAAAACCCATAATACATAATTCATGGAATAAAATTTGGATAGGCATAATACTTGTAAACCATATGGTATATGGTTACAATAACCCACATTACAATGTATTGGTACATGTTATATATATGTGGCGCGATTTTAAAATGGATTTGAAAACCATATAATATATGGTAAATCTTACTCAATCCATTGAAAATGGATTCAATCCACTTTTAATGGCTAGTATCCAAACTATATCCCAAAATATCTTTAAATAATCCCCATTTCCACTTTAGTGGGATTATCCACTATAATAGCCACAAAATATATAGTTTTAAAAATAACCATATATTAAATAATTCCTCAAAATTTAATAACTTGCCATATATTTTGGTTGAAGTTGTTAGCGCATGAAGAGGTCTTGAGTTCGAATCCTAATCTTGACATATATATCAACTTTTGACTTGTTCAAGCCTTACCAATTCCAACATGCCACGTGTTGCCATGGGATTGTCCCATGTGGAAACCAGTCAGTTGCCAAGTGTCCATGCAAAACTTTTCCACTTGTTACCTATGCAACCTGCCATGTGTCAATTATGCACTTTTCCACGTCACCTTGTTCATGCCATATGTCAGATATAGAATGTTCCATGTGTCCTTTGATCAATTGACTTTTTACATGTTTGACCCAAACTTCAGATTGCGATAACTTTTGCATACAGACTCCGGTTTTCGATCTGTTTGTGCCGTCGGAAATCTTGCGATGAGCACTTCACGATCATGTCATTTTCTTGAGAATTTGAGAAATTTTATTTTTGATCATTTCAAGATCCATTTTGGATCATTCCTCCCCACTAAGACCTTTTGGTCCTCCAAAAGGGTATTAACTAGTCATCAAGTGTGGGATAGGCCACCCCACTTGTCCTTTGTCTTTAAAAATTGTCCTATGCACCTGTATTATCATAATCAATTGAAAAACAACCATGATAATTGACAACATATTGTTAGCCACTTGTACTCTTTCACATCTTATTGAAGCCACTACCATCCATGTTGAAAACATTAGCAATGATAACATCAGAAATATGATTGCAAATGAGCTAAAATGTTTGATGTGCTTGCATGACATTAACTTATATTGAAGAAAAGTATTATTGAATTTCCATTCTACAACCATATCATGTTCATGCTTAAGATCAACTGCTTTACTTGGCACAATTATAGGTGTGTTTCCTTCATAAGTTGCCTTCCTTAATTTTTCCATTGTTTGTACAGATTGATTTTATTTTATGTGATGAGCATGTACAACATATTCGTTTCCTTCTTTAGTTAAGTGATATTGATTTTGTTCCCTGCAGAATATTGCTTTGCGATCATACAAATAAGGACTGCCTAAGACCATTCTAGATTCATTGAGTGGCACCACATCACACGTTACCTCATCCACAAAATTTGATGAAATTGCAAACTTTAAAGTGCATTGCTTTGTTATGTGCAATTTATGATTGTTGCTTATCCATTTGAGTGAGTAAGGTTTATGATGCATCTTAGTGTTTAATCCAAATTTTTTAACCACTTCCTCTGAAATCAAGTTAGATTGAGATCCACTATCTATCAATGTATTGATCTTAATATGTTTCATTATCACCCTTATGTGAAACAATTTTCATCTAGAATCATATCCATCACCAATTTTACCTGTCAAACCAACTGCTGTGGTCTTAGTCTCATCACCTGAATCATATCCCAAGTGGTCATATTGTTGTTGCAACTCTTTGCCTCCCTTTCCTCTCTTTTAACCACTTAGGTCTCTTCTCTGGATGCAATTTCTAGAAATGGTCATCATCATGCCCTTCTTTCTTGCAATGTTTGCAAGAGAGCTTCTCTTCCCTTCTTGTCGTTGAATTTTCTTTCTTTCCATTCCCCTTCATTTTGTCCTCTTTCCTTGAAGACGATTCCCCTAATACACCAACTCATGTTTTCCCTGCTTCAATGTATGTTTCTTGAACAGAAACCTCATCAAGATTAGTAGGTCCAAACATAAATACAGTGTTACGAATATCTGCAGGTAAACCTCCTATATACTTCATAAGAGTTTCTTAGATATGTAATGGAATGTTTAACATTAATTCCATATTACAAAATTCATCTGTGTATCCTTGCACCATTTTCCCCTTTCTTAGTTTAATACTTTACCATTCAATTAAAGCCTTCTCTTTATAACCCAAAAGAAAAAATTGCTTTCTAAGTGAAAAAACAAAATCTTGCCATGATGGAAATACATTACCAACTTGTTGTGTGCCATTTTGCAACTTACTCTACCACGAGATGAGTGTTGTGCCTACAAGACGAAGTGATTCCAACTTGATTTGAGTTTCCTCATATTTGATTTGTTGCACACTACAATAAAATTTCATTTGTCTGACCCAATTATCAATTCTCTTAGCATTGACTTCACCATCATACATGGGCAATTCAAATTTCACATCAAGCTTAAGTAAAGGCATATCATGTTTATGTTTATGGTAATGTTTTCTTGCAGTGGATTTTGAACTTATAGTTGAAGAAGAAGAAGTTTATGGAGAATAAGGAGGTGAAGGAGGAGGTTTAGGAGGATCCTCTCCTTCTTCACTTTTGTCTTGTTTAGAAGATTCCCCTTGGAAAGGCCTCTTCTGTTCCAAGTAATCCTCATATAATACCTTTACCATCTCAGACATGGCGAATATTTTTTTTTTCAAATTGATCTCATTCTGAGACATGCCTTCTTTCGATGTCATCTCCTCACTTTGAGAAGTCATCTTTCTCAATCCAATCTCAGGATCCTCTTCTACAAGCTTGCCTTCACCACAACTCACTTTTCCCTGGTAATCATGCAACTCAAAAACTAATCGTCAACCTGCTCTGATATCACTTGATCCAAAATTGATCTTTTAAAGACTTGGTTAAGTTTTAAGCATGAGTTCATTTACCAATTAGGAATTGAAGAAAGAAGAAGAAATTAATGAGATATTATAGCATCCATAATAAGAAATGAAGATTAGAATGTAAGCACAAAGAACAACAAACCATAACAACAAAGTTGTTAATGGACTTCAAAAATATTGCCTACGTCTTTGGGCCTTTGTCTTACTGGGTGAGGCTTTCTTATTTCTGTTCAATGCTTAAAAAGTACATCAAATGGACTTCAGAATGGTCTCACTGTATTCTGCTCGACCTCAAAAATCCAATGCAACTAATAACACTCAAAAAGGCTGAGAATTGCCTCTGGAAATGGACTTCAAAGTTCTCCTATGTTGTTGGTTTTCTCTACATAAATCCCATTGTTTTTGTATAGATTACATAATTCTAGCTTGTGGTTCTATGGTTAAAACATTTTCTTAATAAAGAAGTGGTCTAGGGATTGAATCCCAACTAGACCCGATTTGTGGCATGAAATCTGGGTTGGTTGCCATAAAATATGGTTTAAAAACCATATAATATAATTTTATGGATTAAAATATTGTGGCACACCCTTTTTTATGGTATAACCATAGAAGATGGTTAAAAACAAAACCCATAATACATTAGTCATGGAATAATCTTTGGATAGGCACAATACTTGTAAACCATATGATATATGGTTACAACAACCCACATTACAATGTATTGGTACATGTTATATATATGTGGCACGATTTTAAAATGGGTTTGAAAACCATATAGACCCGATTTGTGGCATGAAATCTGGGTTGGTTTCCATAAAATATGGTTTAAAAACCATATAATATAATTTTATGGATTAAATTATTGTGGCGTGTCCTTTTTTTTATGGTATAACCATACAATATGGTTAAAAACAAAATCCATAATACATGAGTCATGGCATAAACTTTGGATAGGCGCAATACTTGTAAACCATATGATATATGGTTATAACAACCCACATTACAATGTATTGGTACATGTTATATATATGTGGCGTGATTTTAAAATGGGTTTGAAAACCCTATAATATATGGTAAATCTTACCCAATCCATTTTCAATGGATTCGATCCACTTTTAATGTCTAATATCCAAACTATATCCCAAAATATCTTTAAATAATCCCCATTTCCACTTTAGTGTGCTTATGTACTTTAATGGCCACAAGGTTTTAAAAATAACCATATAATAAATAATTCCTCCTTAAAATTTAATAACTTGCCATATCTTTTGGTTGAAGTTGTTAGCACATAAAGAGGTCTCGATTTCACATCCTAAGTTGGACATATAGATAAACTTTTGACTTGTTCAAACCTTACCAATCCCAACATGCCACATGTTGCCATGGGATTGGCTCATGTAGAAATCAATCAGCTGCCAGGTGTCCACAAAGAACTCTGCCACTTGTCACCTATGCTACCTGCCATGTGTCAGTTATGCACTTTTCCATGTCACCTTTTTCATGCCACGTGTCAGCGCTAGAATGTGCCATGTTTCCTTTGACCAGTTGAATTTTTACCTGTTTGACCCAAACTTTAGATTGCAATAACTTTTGTATACAAACACCAGTTTTTGATCCATTTGCACTGTTGGAAATCTTGCGACAAGCACTTTGCGATCATGCCATTTTCTTGAGAATTTCAGGATCCATTTTGGATCAACGATGCCTTGGACATTAACTCCAAGGCCTCTTCCTTTGTACCCCATATTATTCATTATCTTCAATTCAATTCCTGTAGTGTGCTTTTCAAAGAACCAAAATCATCATCATAATGATAAGAACATGAAACTGAAGGAGTATTGTTTACCTTTGTTACTGATTCTGAATCAGATGTGGGGGATGGCTTTGCTAAGCCTTCATCACCTTGCAACTTTGTCAAAGCCTCTTCCATGGCTTGTAATCAAAGACACAATCTCTGATTATCTTCCTCTGCATCTCACAACATTTTCTTCAACTCTAAATTATATGCTTTAATGCTTTGGTTGATTTCCTATAACTCATTGAGCCATGCCTGCTTTGGTGTCTTTTCCATATTGTATTCAACACCTGCAATCCTTTTCAATCCTGCTTTGATACCAAACTTTATCTGATCCGGTCTGACCTTGATACCAACTTGATTTGGTTCTATCTTCACTTAATGAAAGGATCAGTTATAATATTGTTTTAATTGAACTTGATTGCATTAAAGGTGAACATATGTGCTTACGAAAGGCTTGAAGCCAAATTGAATATAACTTGGTGAATGTGTTCTTAGTCTCATAATACATTACTTAATGAACTTAACAATCATAATTGTGGAAATAAAAACATGCATAAGAAAACATGAGATAAGATCAACACATAAAGAAAGAGATCACCAAATTGTTAACGAAGTTCACCAGTATGGCTACGTATTTGGATCTGCTAGAATACAAATCAATTCATTATCCTTCCTTTAATAGGGTTGAATATTCTCACAACATGTGGCACATTTCTTCAGACTCCTGAAGGATTCTCACATAAAACAAATTTGTGAGCTGGATTCTCACATAAAACTAATATTCCATTTTTACAATTAATACGTGAGATTTCCACTCACTCCAAGTATTCCTTCTTTTTCCCCTTAAAATTAGGAAACCAATTTGTGAGTTGGATTCTCTCACAAAACTAATTTCCCTTTTTACAATGAAATGAATAATAAGTGGGATTATCAAACTCACTTCAACAATTAATCATTTTTCTAATGTGCGTGACTAATACATAAGTTTCTCATACTCATTTTAAGTATTAATAATTTTTACAATTTAATTAATTCATTTATGAGCATTAATTATTCTTTTCCACCTATTATGAATTTTTTTAATGATGTATCCCATGGTTTTCAAAGTTGGAATTTTCCATGTGGACATCCTCCTGGATCACTAATTCTTTCCATGTCTAGGTCTTACCATGTATATGAGTGTGAGAGGGGGAGAGAGGGAGACATATGTAATATCCCCAAGGATGAGCCCTATTGTAATCATGTTTATGAATTTTAAATCATGTTTTGTAGGCTGGTGAGCCGAGTATTGATAAGATGGTAAGGCTTATGAGTTTATTAGGCCGGAGAGCCTAAGTGTTAAGGCCAGGAGCCTATTTTTGTATATGTAATTATACAGAATGTTAATAAAAATATCAACACCACTGCGTACAAACCAACCACAATGAATGAGTGATGGGGGACTAAGCTTCCACATAGTGGGTAAGGGAATAGGGTCTGAAAGGTGGAAAGAAAGGCTAAGTGTTGGGCCTAGGGGATAATCTAGAGGGCTTACCTCTAGAAAGGGATAATAATTTATTATTATTATTTCTTTACAACTAACGTGGAAAATTTTGAGTGTTGTCCTAAGTTCCTGGAGAGGAACGCATGCTGATGGATCACATGCAGCTTCATGGGCGACATGTGTCGGCCCAGGAACATGTAGTTAAAAGCTATAGAAGTCATCCCTGGAGGGGGTTTTCTCCTTATTCTATCATCCTCCGCCTGAGTTCATGAGGATCTGGGGTGTCTAAACCATTTTTCCTGTGCGTCTGCCTCTGCATACCCATGCACAGTGAAGGAAACCCTCACAGGAATATTTTTCGCTATCCATTTTCCATTCTCCATGAATTATTTTGAGCTCTGGGATCGACCTTTGCATACCCTCACGCAGCTCTGAGAACCAGAAAACTGAGACGTCTTCCTGAAGACCAAAACATTATCCATCTGATTATGTTATTGGTCTACGTTTGTCCTTGACATACCTATGCACCATTGAGAGAACTGGTCAAGAGGGGAAATTCGACTTGTGATTTCAAGAACCCAATCTATCCACCATTGTAGAGATGAATCCGTACCCAATCTGTCTGTAGGTTGTTGTTTTTTGTTTTCCTGAGTGGGTTTGTGTTGTGGTTATCCTCACCATGACAGAATTGAGTTGGAAGGGGATAAATAAATAGGTTGTAAGGCCCTTAGTTTAAGAGATATTCTGTCAAGCCCGTGAGAAGTTATTTCCAGGTGAAGGAGTCTGTTGGGAAGTGGTATTCTTCTAGAGAGAGTCCAGCACTAGCTACAGAGCTCTAAGACTTTCTAATTTGGCCTGTTGTTGAAACCCAGAGAGGGAGTTGAAGCACTGATGGACTGTGCTTGTGAAGGTGTATACTCCTAGGCGGAATAGGCATGTGGGGAATGAGAGTCCATGAGTAGTGGGCGTAAGAAGGCATCCTGGGAAGAATCCTTTCGGTTATTCTGTGCAGTTTTCCCTGTAACCTTAGCCTAGACTAGGATGCCTTGCCTTGGGTGGAGCTTAGTCCCAACTCGGGGGTGACCCACTACTGAGTGTGATGAGCAACGTGGTCTAAGGCTGGGAGGTTCATGGAAGGCCCGCACGTGGTTGGTGGAATTACGCCAGTAATAAAAGATAATTGTTAATTTTGTACTTAATTTATAAGTATATGCATGTTTGTGATTCTTGCAATATTATCATGTATTCCGCTCTAATTATGAATTACTGTTAATCCCATTAAATATGCATGTTAGTTGTAATTTTGTGATTACTCTGTTTAGTTTAGTTAAATGTGTGTAATATGACTTAATTCATGTTATATATATAAGTATGAGAATTTTGTTCCATGCAGTAGTGTTTGTCCAACCAGTGGGATGATGGTCGGGGACATTACAATATGGTATTAGAGCTCTGGTTTAAAACACTGAACCTAAATGGGGTGGATAAGTGGTCATTGGACCCAAAGTTTAGGTGGGAATCATGTTTGGAAGAATCAATTTTTGGACCTTTGAATGTTCCTCAGTGCCAAGGAGTCACTTGGTTGTGTTACAAAGCTCAGGAGGTGTAGAAGTATTATAGAACCTGCAGCCAGTGTGGTATATGGCCACAGGGAGAGAGAGAGCTCAACGCATGAAGTGTTGGAGCCATTGGATCTAATCGGAAGGAAAGGATATCCCTTACGTTCATTAGATCCAGAGAAGGTGTTGGAAGGATATCCGAGAAGCCTTTTGGGAGTTCGGTTGTCGAGAAAAAGAGGGGAGTGCTGAGACACAGAAACCCAAAAACCCGAGAATATCTACGTCATAGATCTGGGAGGAGGGCTCGATCGTTAGATCTTGTGGAGTCACGCTCGAGTTAGTCACGAGAACCTTTTGGATTTCTCAAAGTCGGGAGATGGGAAGTGAGGAGAGGTGAACACCTCTGAAACCTGAAACCTTGAAATCCTGAAACAATCTACACCGTAGATCGTAGGAGAGGAGATTGACCGTTGGATCAAGTAGATGAATAGACCGAAATTTCATAATTTCGAGAAACAAAAGTTTGAAATGTGTGGATGCACAAACTCCCAATTCCCAAAACTCCAAAACAAAAAGTGAAAGTGGTGGGACCCTATGACATTGCCAGAAGTGATGTGGACCTTCTTAAGGACACCATGTGTCACTACCTTGGTTGGCGACAACTATGATGTGGGCCCAGGGGGAGAGAGGTCAAAATTTAGGGAGTTAGGAGTTGGAGAGGGAAGCGAGTGCGAGAACCTCTAGGACCAAAACCCCAAAACCCAAAACCCCAAAGCCTCAAAATCCTGAAACCCGAAGTTTCGTTTGGAGAGCCTTGTAGCACCTAGAAATTTAGCATTTGATCACATCCCATGGACGCATGGGTTGGGGACTAAGAAAACGAGGGCTATCACCCAGAAATTGCAGAGCCAAACAGAGCTCAGAAAATTCATGGAATCAAAATGTTTTCTTATTTGCATTGGTTTATGAACGTTGTAGTTTTGTTAAGGGTTTAAGGCCTGACAAACTTTGGTTGACTTCACGTTGTGTGTGCAGAGTTCAACGAGTGTTAGGATAGTCGTGAATCGATGTCGAGTATAGAAATGGAAGAGGTGTGGATTACCTCCAATTTAGAGAATGAAAGAGAGGGAAGGGATGTCAACTTGGGAGTCAAAGGATCAAACTCCAATGGGAACAGAAGAGAATTGGATAAGGAAGGGCATATGATGAAAATCATTGAAAGATTGCAGAAAGATGCCCATGCTTGCTTTGCCAATAGCCAAAAGCTCATGAGGGTCAAGGATGAGTAGGGTGATTTCAACTTCAATATGTTGAAGAGCTTGGAAATAATAGAAAGGAAATTAGAAAAGGAGAGTGACACAAGAAAAACAGGGAGTCATAGGACCCCTGAGAGAAACAGAAGATCAAGAAGTGGTAATAGACATCATCGTCGCTCCCCAAATCATTTCAGTAAGGAAGCACACAATAGTTCAAGACCATCCCCTACCAGAAAACACCGAAGATCTGGAGTGGATGAATTGAAAGGGGAGATGAACAAGATTAAGCCTCTTATGTTTGATGGAGAACATAAGAAGGAGGAAGATGCCAAAACATGGTTGCTTGGCATGAGGAAATATTTCCAACTGTAGA
>SNQJ01S0020732.1:54486-65428 GCA_010110895.2 Picea sitchensis | reverse complement strand
CACACACCTAGTTAGGGGGTGGGAATTAAAATCTTTAAGAAATTACACTTAGTTGCATAGACCACTTGTGTATGTTTGGGGGGATTTAGATGTATGGATAGGCAAACATAACTTGTGGAATATCTCATTGTTTATCTATCTCTATTGCAACTATATGTTTGTGTCCCTTCTGTTTGCATGAGCAATTGATTTACTTATTGAATATCTTGTCATTTGCTTATTGTGGTGTGGGTCAAGAAGTTTTGAGTATCCCACTTGGGGAGGCAATACTTCTTTGATCCTTAAGTGCTTTTGTGATTGTTGCCAGTGAAGGCAGTCCAAATGGAGTAAGTGCCATTTGGGGCATGCTTGGCTTTTGTGTATTAATTGCTTATATCTTGTCATATCTTGTACATCTTGTTACATTTGTATATCTTTGTATTTGATTAATGTATCTTGTATCTAGCTGATGTATCTTTGTAATTGATCTGTAAATCTTGTAAACATTGTAACACTTAGACATTCTTTGTGTAGTTATAATCTTGTGGTTTGGGGTAGTTTAAACTTGCGTCAATTGTAAAACTTCTGTAATTGAACCACCCTCAAACCTTAGTCGACCCCATTGCCCAACATAGGCACTAGTCTTAGTTGACTTAGGAAAAGGGCCGACTCTCATGATAGATTAGACTTGCACTTGCATTGCTGCTTGATCATCTTAGGCTAGTTCTCCCCCTTTGGCCTATAACGAAATAAAACTAACTCCTAGAACACTTAAACTAAAATCAACTTAGCAACTAGGGACTACCCCCCTTGGCTTCCCTAGGAGTAAGCCTAGACGGAAGAAGTTCCATTCAAGGTGACAGTGTGGACTTGGAACTTAGACATTGTGTCTCCGAGGGCACACTAAGTGAGTTGGACTTAGCTCACGTTAGCAAGTGTGCATTAGGACGACAACAAGATGCATGGGCATTTGTAAAGAGATTGCTCTCCATTCAAGAAACATAATGTTTTTTCCTCTAAATATGGTAGTGAAAACTACAATTGTGACACCAAACTTGCCAGGAATCAAATCGCATTCTCTTAGGCCCTATTACCCCTCATAATGGATGAGGGTCATATAGCATGACTCCAGGGTCATATTGCATATTTAGTTGGATGATATGAGCATATTTCAAAGCACCTTTATCACTGGCCATATATTTGTTGATGTTTTGGTAGCTGCAGGGGGGATCTTTCCCTCCTAGATGACCTTTCTTAGATGCGGAAAAGATTCCGGAAGCAAGAGATCCATTGGACATATGTTGAAATACCCTAGAAGAGAAGCCGACCCAGAAGAATAAAGTATAATGAAAAGACACCTTCCCAAAAGAGAAGTCGGCCTAGCTAGAAGGACAGGAAGACTATAAATAGAGGACGTATTGGCTCATTTGTTCACTCACTCACACTCTCTCAACTACACAGAAGCAAGGCGCAAGTTTGGAGAAGGTGACGCAGTTGCTGCAGTGACTCATTTTCTTATTGTTCAGTCTTTTGGTATCTCTCTCTTGTGCGCTACTCCTTGAGGAGGTGCGTTATCTTGGTGTAGTGCAGTTGTTGCAGCTGTGGTGGTATTTTTCGTTGATCTAGCCTTTGTGCTAAGGTTTATCTAATTGGACTTGCTTTGTGAACAGAATCTATCTAAGAAAGGTTACTGGGATTTTCCCCCATTTGGGGTTTTCCCAAGATAAAACTCTTGTGTTCTTTTTTGTCTCTTGTTTATGTTACTACTACTCAATACATGATATATATATATATATATATATATATGTGTGTGTGTGTGTGTGTGTGTGTGTGTGTGTGTTAATGGCAATGAAGTAAAAGAACACAAGTAACTCTAATGCTTTGTAAATAAGGAAAATCTAACAATATTTGCAATCATTCAGGTTGTTGTTAGCAGTATACAGGGACATATTATGGAAGCACGTACCTTTCCAGGCATTACCCTTATGGTTGACTGAGAAATCTTATGATTTCCTAGTAACTGACTACTAATTAGTGGCGGGTGTTGATATTTCTTTGGAGAGGGAGACATGTTGGGTTCATGTGTGAGCCTCCTAGTGGATGTGACATGTACTTGTACTTGTTTTGATTAATGGTCATGTTCTACTAAGGTTATTTTGATTAATTATTTGATGCACACATGGTGATCGTGATTAAGGTTATTTAGCCCTGATTTAGTGTGATGAGGGTATATCATTACTAACATTGGTGCCCTAGCACTTATGGTCATTGTTTTACAAAGAAACAATATCTTATGAAGGCTTGGTGGGGCTAAGTGGAGCACACCCCTTTTTGGCACACATGTTGAGGAAAAATGCAATTATTTTATTATTATTTGGCATAAGAAAGGGGGCAGACTCACTAGTCAACGTGTGGCAGCCTTTATCACACCATTGTGGACACATGCATGCTCATTGGGTTGACTATTTGACAGTTTGGTAGCTTTTAAAGGGTTTGATCAACACATTTGACTTGGGAAAAGAGCCAAACAACTAAATTTAGCAAGTCAACTAGCTGTTACAGCTTATGTGGGACAACATTCGATATTTTGCAGCCACTCTTTCTCTCTTTCTTGGATTGATGGGACACTTGGCAACTAGTTTACATTGGATCTCACTCTATTTTTTCTCACACATGCCAATGAAGATAGACTTTCCTATTTTAGTAGGGCTCGACCTCTAGAGAGAGAAACAAAACTCTCTCATGAGGGATTCGACTTGCCTCCTTAACTATAAAAAAAAGGTTGTTGAGCTTATGTGGCACCACCATCAATATTTTATTATTTTTCTCCCTTGTTAGTTAGAAAATAATGTTATTTTATTGAAGAGGGTTTGGCTCTCCATCTATTTAAAGAGGCCCCCTCTCATTGTAACGGTTGTTGGAGGATTGAGAAGAGAACTCAATATACTATTATCTATTTCCTTTGGATGTTTTCATGATGATTGGGCTTGCTTTCCATTAAGGGATCCTTCTTGGTGATGATTGGGCACTTGATGGTGATGAGACATGACTTTTGATGTTGCTTGCACCTTTCCATGGAGGGATGTGACCTTTGAAGGCACCTTTTCACCTTTTGAGGATGACATCATAGCCTTTGGAGGATTTCACACTACATGTATCATCCTTTAAGGGGACGTTTTGTCATATTTTCATTGTATCTTTGCATGAGAGGCTATTTGAGGGGTCAGCCTTGACCTATCTCGCTTGTATCATGGATCATTTGTATTTTTTAGGCCTTTGAGGGGTTATAGTTCTAGGTTTGCCTCATATAAAGAGGCTAGCGCTACCGCATGGCAAAATCATAACTCACCACTTGTGAGAATCATTACTACTTGTCTACTTCTCTTCTTTTCTCATCATGGAGCTCTTGTGCGCACTTTTGGACTGATATTGTGGATGCTTTCTCTTGTTATGGTGGATTTTTCATGAAAGTAGGGTTTCCTCATGCATAGCGACTTGGCTAGTAAGTGCTCTTTTCAAGTTAAGTGTTTTTTCTTGGCATATTTGGTGAATGCTCTATTAGATTGGTAGTAGTTGCATGTTAACCTTGTTTTCCTTGAATAATTAGTTGAAACCCTAAAGAAGGATCAAGATTGGTTACCCCCTTCCCTTGTTTTATCCATCTTAATTTTGTTGAAGCATACAAGGTCAAGATTAGGGTTTGTGAGAGGACATCCCCCTAACCTTGTCTTTGAGGTTGAAACCTAGGGTTTATGAGAGGATAAAATTTAGGGTTTGACCTAGTTTCCACCTAATATCATTGCTAGATGCTATAAAGTAAGTAGGACAACATCTAGGGTTTATAAGAGGATAAACCCTATGTTTTTTTCCTAGAATGTTTGACCTAGGTTTATGAGTGGATAATCCTAGGGTTTTAAGTCTTCAACTCTTCTCTTGCATCTAGCCTCCATTGAAGGTGTGGCTTTGACTCCATTTGCCCAAAGAGAGAAACGGCACTAGTCTCTTTACTTGCCAGTGATAATAAAACCCTATCTTAGCTTACTCTCTCTCTCTCTCTCTTTACTCCAAGATTTTGTGTTAGCTTTGGGACCTTGCATTACATCCTCATTTGTAGTCTAATGATTTGCATTTAGTGCTTGGAATCATCTCAAACACATTTATTGCTGTAATAATTGCACTTACAGCCATTAGGGCTCATCATAATTGCATCTAGATTCTAAACTAATATAGTTTCATGCTCTTTTCTCATGCAATTATTGCTTAATGATTTGCAAGTTTTCCACTTCATATTGGGCATAATTTACATTGTCATATTGCTGATTTAAAGCTAATTCATTACTGCAGTCATAAAACTGTTATTGCTGAAGTATATCATCCTTCTTTAAGTTTTGTTACAACAATCAGTAGTCTATGGCTTGTTGTCCTTTTATTCAACACATATTTCACTGCATTTCACTAATTTAGGACCATTTGCTTGCTGCTGTTGCAAAACTGTCATATGCTGAAGTCTTTATTCTTTTATTCTGGTTTTTCTACAGCCATAGCTTTTTCTTTGATAGTTAGTGTTTCATGGCCTTTAGGTGACCCCTTGATTGTGGTAGATCTCCTATTTCACCTTAGAAACACCTCTTACACACGTACTATCAACTTACTTCATTTAATTCACCTTAACCTTACCTTTGACTTAGCTAATCAAGCAACCAATAAAGGGTAAAAGGTAGTAGACAAGTAGTAATGATTCTCACAAGTCACTTTAATAAAGTAAAAAGGTAAAAAGGGTCACCCAAAAAGGTAAAAGTGTCATCAAAAGGTGAGAGGGATAAAAGAAAGATGAGAACTCATGCTCTCCTTATGTGGATGAATATTTTGATTTGATTGGAGAGCTCTTGGAGCCTTTGAGGGTTTGGGGTAAACATTGATTTGGATTGGTTTCGGTGGTGAAAGATTCCACCTTAGCTAATCAAGTTTCGGTGGTGAGAGATCCACCCTAGCCATCTGGTTGGGGAAGCCATTCAGGTTTTCCACTTGTTTTCAATGTTGACGAAATCCACTCATCTTTGCAGCAAATCAGGGTTTGTAGAGACCGAGTTCACCAGTGTGGAGGCCGTTTGGTTGTGTGGGCCAAATCCTTGGTGGGAGAGGTCGAGTTCTTCTTTATAGAGGCCAAGTTTATTGGTTAGAGAAAAATCCTTCAGGAAGAGACCGAGTTCTCTTGATATTGTGCCAAATTTATCTTGTTGAGGGTTCGAATATCCTAGCAAAGCCGAGTTCCTTGTGTGTTGGTCTAGTTCCATTGTCTAAGGGCCAAGTTCTTGTGGTTTGGGCCAAGTTGCTTCTCCAAGGGGCCGAGTTTCTTGTTGTGGGCTGATTTCTTTATTTGTTGGGTCGAGTTATTCTTAGCTAGGGCATTTTTCTCTTGCAAGAGGCCGCCATCATTCTTGTAGAGGTCGAGCTTTGAGTGTGGGGGCAATTTCTTATTGTGGGAGGCCGAAATTCCTTGTTGGGATGAGTATTCTAAGTGTTGGGCTGAGTTCTTCACCAGAGTAGAGGGACATATTCCCTAATTGAGACCGAGGTATTTAATAGGGGAGGCCGAATTCCCTTAGAGGGGGCTGCCATTCTCATGAAATGGCCCAATCAGTGCCTGTAAGGGTTGAGTTTATTGAAGGAGAGTTGTATTCCTTTTGGCTGGGTCGATTTGTACACTACGGAAGTCATATTTTCCTTGGAAGGTCTCCTTGAACCTCACAGGTTGTCAAGCTATGTAACAGGTCAGATGATAAATGAGAAATCAGACCAGAATTTTTGGTGTCATTGTTGTTGTTTGGGTATTTCTTTCTATTGCAATATTGTTATTATTATTTATAAGCGTTATGCATATTTTATTTGGCAACAAACCTCCCTTATCCATGGCAAAACCATACTGAAAACATAAACCAGCAAGCCACAAATATAACAACACAAAAAAAGGGACTTATATTGTGTTTTGAGGTTGATAGCTAAGTGTTTAACGGAAGTGTCGAACCAAAGAAACCACACAACAATCATTAAATTACAACAACAGTAAGTATGTAATATCCCCAGCTAGGCTAGGGTATTAGTGATTTCGTCAAACAATTTGCATTACAAGTATTCTTTATGGCCTAATCTGGTTAACAACAGATTGCATGATTCTACCAATAAACATTATGTCAAACATATTGCATGCAATTCAAATACTCATAATATGGAGAAAACACATGAGTATCTTATTATAAATGGAACCCAAAGTACAATATCTGATGGTTGCTATGGTAGTTGCAATACATCAATGGAAAACACACAATACAAGCCAAAAACTCGGAATCATGCCATGGCTATCATGTCCCCTTCCGAGTGATCATGGGACTTAGACGTAGTAGCCCAAGTGATTCCCGTTGGCTATAGTCCTTAAAAAGGGAATTAATTAATTATTTAATGTCCTAAGGAAAACGTGCCTAACAAAATGACATTAGATAATTAAAAGGGGGAAAAAAGGAAAAAGCGCCTAAAGTGACTTAGGAGAATATGAAACGTCACTTAAAGTGATTAAAAGGGTAAAAGGGTTGCAAAAGAGTCAACGAACAAATAAAAGTGAAAAAGGAGAGCGCTCTCTCTCATTTCCTAACATTTTGATATTTTCTAATTTTCTCATTGAGAGAGCTCATTGTGGTTTGGAACTCTTGGGACGGAAACCCTTGGAGGAACTTTCAGATATTGGCTTCGGTGGTGAAACCATCCACCCTAGTCAGCCATTTTGGAAAGAGATCACACCGATTTCTTCATTGTGCTTTATTGCAACTCTGAGGTATTTATATTCATTGTGGTATTCCTTCGTTTGTAGCTGAGTTATTTGTTTGGTGATGGAGTTTGGGGTGTATGGGTTGAATTTCATTTAAGAGGCCGAGTTGGTTTGAAGAGAATTCGAACTAAGACTACAAGCTGTGATTTCTGAGAAGGGAGACCGAATGAATCCTTGTGGCAGTCGAATTTCTTAATGTTGGGTGCATTACTTTGTAGTTGGGCACAAATCTTTGTGAAAGGCAACGTTTTTCTCTTTGTGGGCTGAGTTACTGACTGCAGGAAGGTTGTGTGTCTTGTTGGGCAGATATTTGAGAGACTGGAGGTCGATTCCTGTGCCCTTGGACTAATATTTCTCTTGCTGGTCAATTTCTCCCATTCTGGGCAAGTCTCCTCCTAGCTGGGAAGCATTACACTAGTACTGGGTTGTTATCTGAAGATTGGGACGAGTCATAAGATTGTTGGGCAAGTTACTTCATTCTGGGACAAAGATCTTCACTCCAAGGCACGATTTTGCATAGTGGGAGGTCGCTGCAATATCACCACAGCATTATCATTGCAAACAGTTCTAAAAAGGGAACGAATCACCATCAAAACAACCTACAACAGTGACTTGTTCTTCATATATCAGATCTGTAAGAATGTTGTCATGAGGTTAGATCTATAAAGTTTATATCAGTTGTAAAACCATTCTGTTGTGTATTCATTTCTTTGGGTTAGTGATAAATTGGAACAGATTTGGTGGTGTTTTTTCTTGTTGATATCATAACATATTATAGCTTCTATCCACCATTACTTTACTGCTATAAAAATTGTTGTATATGAATTGTTTGAATAAATGCTTATAAGAATAAACTAGTTACTAAAGGAAGTACACAGAACAAAAAAACAAAAAAATCGGCCGGAACATTTCAGTGGTATCAGAGCCCTCTTTCCTGCCAACCTGAAGAGGGGTTTTGTTGTTCATGAGGGGTGAAGACAATAGATTTCTAGGTGTCACATACAGAAGTAGAAGGCAGCGAGGGGTAGAAAACATTTTTGAAGAGGAAGAAGAAGTAGGGGAAAATCAACCGAAGGTTGGACAAGTGGAAAACATGGGTGATGCCAATGAGGAAAGGGGAATGCAGATCTTGGAGAGTTTAGCACCTGGACAACAGTAGCTTACTCAACTTATAACTTAGTTACTCGCCAATCAAACCAATCAGAATCATGGGAGTAACAACGGAGCAGGGGGGTCCAATGTGAATAATGGAGCCGACAGCAACAATAAGATTCTCGTACTTAACAATACAGGGATCCCTATGCAGATTGGTGCTAGGACCACTAGCAGAGAAATCCCTAGACCTCTTTTACCCAATTTTTTGGGAAACCAACCACCAGAAAATCAAGGGCAGCAAGTTCCAGGTGAAACATTTTAGGACTACCTGAGAGAATATCAAGCCCTAGGTGATGAGTTTCAAGCAGCCATGTCACTTCAGGACTTTTGTACAATCAAATACAGCAATAGACCAAGGGATCATAACAGGGTGCAACAGAACAAGGATCTAGCACGGAAGCTGGGGAAGCTATTCATTCCCTCATTTGATGGGTTTAATAAGAGCACAGCCAGGGCATGGGTACAAAAACTAAACACATACTTCCAGCTCAACCCTGTGACCGAGGCCGAAGCGATCAAATTCGCTACTCTGCACCTTGATGGAGAAGCCCACGAATGGTGGTACCATGGGTTGGTCACGCTAGGACATGCGACTATCACCTCCTATCTGGACTTCACTTAGAAGTTAATGGAGAGGTTTGATAAAAAGGATCCAAAGCTACATTTCAGATAGTTAGCACAACTTAAATAAGAGGGGTCGCTAGATGCTTACATCACAGAGTTTCAGAAGCTTGCAGTGACAGTGTCAGATATATCAGAGCAGAGGCTTGTCATGTTGTTCATTGAGGGGTTGTTAGAACCACTTCGTGGTTGGGTAAAGGCTTTCAAGCCTGAGACCTTACAGGATGCTATTGTCAGGACAAGGGACATGGAGGGCACAGTCCCTAAAACGAAAAAAAATTCCAAACCCTTTATTCCACAGAAAGGCAAGGACAAGAAGCCTACTAGAAAGGAAGGTACGGGTAAGGAAAGGTTGGACGAGGCAACAAGAAATGAGCTAAGGAGAAAGAATCTTTGTTTCCACTGCAAAGATCCATGGGTACCAGGACATAGGTATCAGGGGAAGGGTCAAGCCCATTATATTGAGGTACATTCAGATTTCGATGCAGAGGAGGAGGAGCAGGAGGTTGCTCCTAAGCAGGGAAAGGAGCAGAAGGAAGAGACAGAGAGGAAGCATAGTGAGGAGGCCAAGGAGGTTGTTATAGCCTCATTATTTGGTACCCCGAGATACAACACCTTCAGAGTTATAGGAGTCATAAGGGGACAGGGAGTCACGACCTTGATTGATGGTGGGGACACCCACAACTTTATCGATGCAGCCTAGGTGGCTAGGAGATAAGTAGCTACAAAGGACTTTGAGGGGTTCAAAGTAGCGGTGGCCGACGGATTTAATGTGTCTTGCACAAAGAAAATTTCTAGATTGGCCTTGACAATTGGTAACTACACCTTGACAAAAGACTTTTATGTGGTGGATGTGGCAGATTCAAATGCAGTGTTGGGAGTTCAGTGACTTCAAACATTGGGGGACATTACCACAAACTACAAACAAATGACCATGAAGTTCTTCACGCCAAGAGGGAAACGAGTTGTACTACGAGGTATGGTGAACAATGCCCCTACAGTAGTGTCAAACAAAAGAATGGAAGCCATATTCAAACATGGAGATGTAGTATATGCAGCACAGTGCTTTATTACATCCCAGATAAATGATGAAGGCAGAAGGCAATATCATGCAGACATCCAGGATTTATTGAGCAGGCATGACAAGGTATTTGGGCAAATACCTCCAGGGAGACCTCCTAACAGAGGTTTTGAGCACACCATCGAACTTGAAGAGGGGGCCATGTTATCGCTCAGTTTGTAGGGTAGGTTTAGTAGCTTGATGGCAAGGCTCAAACTGGCGTAACAGGAGCTTTCCCACCCACTGTCACCTCGATAGGGAGCTCTTTCTATTTAGGGTGGCTAATCCCAAGGGAGACGTCCCTAGTAATCTGGGGTGCTGAAAAGGAAAAGGTCAAGGATTCAAGGTTCAAAGGGTCAAGGTAGATTTTCCCATTCACAGATTACTGCCAAGAATGATAGTCAAAGGATGAAGGTATTCCACTGAGAAAGGCACCTGTTTGCGAGACAAGGCAAATAAAACTAAAATGTGCATACAGTGGTTAGTACTTCAAGATATTAATGACTATCTTTAATACATATGAGCAATAATAAATGTAATTATTGACGAAGTCAATGATTGCTAATAAAGACAAAGGCTTATAATACTTCTTCAATAAATACAAAGTGATACTTGCATTCAATGTATAAAATCAATCCTTGTTATATCACAATGCAATAAATGTGCTCATACACCAATATTGTTGCTGCGTCACTATGCAGATTTAGGGTGACATCAGCCCTACTTCTAGGTTACTTTTGAAGGGCAAAGAAGTGAACGTTTTCCACACTAAGCCAATGAAAAATAATCTATACTTCAATGCCAAATGCTATATGACAAAATCACAACGTCTTATACCAAACAAGAGATCAAAATAAGTGTGACGTCACTAGCTAGTTAGGGTTAGGTTAGTTAGACAAAGAGGTGAACGTTTTGCTAATTGAGCCAATGAAATTATTCAACACCTCTATGGCTATCAAAGGATGAGTCAGCCGCAACTTTTAGTCCAAACGAAAGTTCAAATAAGGCAAGACGTCATCAACAAACTAAGGTTAGTAAAAACAGTAGGGTTAGTTAGGGTTTTAATTCAAGAAAGTTTGAAAGATTGTGTTGAACATAAAAGACTCCACGTTTTAGTTTTAGACTAGTGCCTTGGGTAAATGGAGTCAAATGGAGAGAGAGACTAAGGCTTGGAAGGACTTAAACCTAAGGACGGGAAGGTTATGTTTAATGGTGCTGCAATGGCAGGGCCACCAAATCAAAACCCTAAGGGGAGGAGGCTCATTCCGGTGTAGCTAAAGCTAGGCCTCATGCTCCTCCCTCTTTCC
>SNQJ01S0020732.1:0-10893 GCA_010110895.2 Picea sitchensis | reverse complement strand
TGGTGTGATTTAGTTTCCAAACAAGTCATTTTCAAGCAAATATTTTATTTCAAGTTCTACAATCACATTTAAGGCAATTCACTTGGGTATTTCAAGCGATTCACATTTCAAGCATATCTACATTTTGGTGTCTCATGTGATTGGTGTATAATCTAATTTCATTTGTATATTTGTAATATCATCTAATGTGTTTATTCTTTCTCCTAAAGTTTTATGTATGATATATTTCATCATTTCATTTTGTGAGGTCAATGTTTCATTTATCTAATTATCTCTTTCATGAATATTGTGTAATTAACTAATTCATCTTGCTCATCAAAAGCTATATTTAAATATTCAATTTATATCTCAATTGTAATGTAATATCTTGTTGTATCCTATAGCATTGATTATATTTTGTTTAAATTGTATTTAATTCTTTATAATCTATTGACCCCTTGCCCAACCTTAGGCACTAGTCATAGTTGACTTAGGGAAAGGTTTGACTCTCATTGAAAGATTTGCATTTGCATTGTTGCTTGCCATATAGGCTAGTTTCTCCTTACCTTTAACAAACTAAAATTAACTCCTAGAATTCATTTAATAATTCACATAGTAACTAGGGTCTACCCCCCTTGGCTTCCCTAGGAGTAAGCCTAGATGAAAGAGGTTCAAGTCAAAGTGACAGCATGGGATTTGAACCTAGGCATTGTGCCTCCAAGGACACACTAAGTGAGCATAACTTAGCTCATGTTTGCAAGCGTGTATTAGGACAGCAACAGACTCCCAGATCCCATGGAAAATTTAGAGGTTCCTCACTTCCAATACCTTATAACTGATCATGTGTCATACTGATAACTGTCAGAAGCCCTCCATGTTCATCCCCATGAGAATCTGAATCTATGTCGCCCTCTAAGATATATGTTGTCCCATGGCCTAAGATGCTCACCATCATGTCCAAGGTCTCAATTGTCTGTCAGGTGGTCCCTGTTATCCCCCACTTTTAGGGATAACTAGGAGATTATGTCTCAAGGCCCATAGGTCCTAGACATGGAGTACCGAGAGCCAAGTCAACTTGAGCATGGCCCTGGAGGGCCCATCTTTTCTCCCTTTCAGCACCTCCACTTTATCAGCAGCAACAACATCCATTACCTTTGGCTTGGTCCTGCATCAGAGATGGTTCTTGCTCCATGAGGTAATCATTTTGGGTATCATGGTATGTGTCACTCTGATACTCAAAACCTTTGGATATCTGCATTTGATTCCTTTGTTTCTAATGGGTGCTTGGATCTTATGCTTGTCCACTTGACCATGTCTGGGGGGAAAGACAAGATGCCCTAACAAGCTTGTGTCCATAGGTTTTGAGTTGCCACTGGGGGGATTTTTGAAAAGCCATCGTCCATTCCCATCATACATACCACTTTCCATCTTATTTCCCGCTCACCCATCCCATTACATTGGTCTAGGCATAGGGTTAGCCAATCATTTAGGGATTGTATCTTACCTTGTGGGAAGAATGGGCTAAAGGCCTGGGGGGTAAAAGAAGCTGACAATAAAAGCCTAAGAATAAAACCTCGAGATGCTTCGCCCAGGGATCCCTGAGAAAACAATAAAAGGCTTCTCAGCAAGAAATAGAGGGACCCATAAAAAATAAATCAAGACCTAGTTGAGGGATGGGGGGTCTCATCACAAGCCAACCTATTAGGTCCATGAGTGTCTAACGGTATGACACTACCAACATCTAGTTACCACGCTAGGGTAGTGGCTCTTGGTTGCATGGCCAAGAGAAAGGGGTTCTCATAACGAGCTAGCCTTCTCATTTCCGTGAAAGTACTTGTGGGTAACATTGCCACCTCTGGTCACCAAGCCTTTGAAGTGTCCCTTGACTAGCTTCTTGAAAGAAAAAGGCAATAAAAAGATAAAAAACAATAAAGACAAGACCTGGTTAGAGGATAGGGGGTCTCATCATGAGCCATCTTATTAGGTCCATGAGAATCTAGCGGTATGACACTACCAACATCTGGTCACCACACCAAGTTAGTGGCTCTTGGTGGAATAGCCAAGAGAAAGGGGGTCTCATCACTAGCCAACCTTCTCATTTCCGTGAAATTCTTGTGGCTAACATTGCCACCACTGGTCACCAAGCCAAGGCAATGTCCTTTGACTAGTATCTTGGAAGAAAAAAAATGAAGATAAAAGGCATGAATGGGCTTCGAAACATTGCATCCATGACAGGTGCAAATCACCCTCCACAGAGGCACCCATCGGTAAGCCATCCCTGCTATCACTGCACCCTTTTGCCCAAGCATCCCCATCCACCTCACCCACTTACATGAATTGGATTTAATCCTTTCCAGAAACATCCCTCTTCCAATATACACTAGCCCAATAGGACATTCTGTCACTTCCTCCAAACTTGCATTGTAGACTTGTATAATGTCTTTGAGCATTGGACTAGGGTAAAGGGGTTTTATGCACATGTTTAATAATATTGACAATGAGATGTGATTGACATTGTTATGATCCCTGTGACTTATGAGCCTCCAGAGGGCGTAGTTGTTGATGTGCAGGATCGTACCCGACGGACAGGTACCATGTTGGACAGGTACACATGGGGAGATGATCAGTTCGGACCTCCATGGGGCTAAAGAGCCCACCAGATGGATGTTGAGACCCTAGTAGGGGGCAGAGATAGGGTAGATCATTTGTACCAGGGAAGAGCAGAAGAATCCACCAGAGGCAACTGAGAAAACCTGCACCTAGGGGGGTTGAGCCCTCTCCACAGGAACGTTGGCCTTGGAAGGCCCAAGACGTCTCCCAGGATGCCCATGATGTCACCCAATAGTATGGACGTTTTGGGAGGCAGATATGGCAGTTTTGGCACATGTGGAAGCTTGGAGAAGCCCAAGGAGGGCTAACATTTTGCTGCAGGAGGTCGCATTTTCCCTAAAAGGGGCTAATGTCACACTTGAAAGGGGATGACATCTCATTATTGCTTGATTAGGGTTTTAATTTAATACATTTAATGTAAAACAATATAATTTTGGTATTTTGGCCTTGCCAGCCTTTTAATGACCTAAAATGTAATTTAGGTCATTGTTACTGTATAAACTGAGGGTTTTGACTCTCATTTTTTGATCATCTTTCACTGACTCATTAGTGAGGTCTGAAATTTGTGCCCTTCTTTAGGTTATTGGCTGAAATTTTGAGTTGCACATGTTGAAGGAAGACTTTTCTTGGCATTTTTGGCATTTCTCTTGGTAGAAGGTATTACAACTAGGGTTTCGTTATGTGATTTCTTGGTTAAATGTAAGTGAATTTATGAAAAAATTCTTGATTGAATGATTGTAGTGTTGTTTTCTTGCATTTATTATTATAATTTGTTGAATTAAACCCTAGGTGACAAGCACATGCTAAAGGTCCTTGTTTCATGTCCCTACCAAGTTAAGAGCCATTTGATTTTGATGAAGAAAGATAGAGCCTTTCCATAGCAACACTCTACTATTATTCTTCTATAACCTATCCATTTTTATCCTTAGTTGTTGAGCTAAGAAGGAGAAAACACACCAAGGCCTAGGATTTCTACACCTTGGTGAGCCGTTTACCTAGGGTTTTTCTAGTGAAGCATTGCTTTAGCAACACATCCCTTACAAACTCTCTTGTCTTAGACTTAGATCAATCATTATTCAAGCTAGGCGTTTTTTCCATTAAGCTAAAGAAGAAGGAGAGAGCACTAAGACCTAGGGTTTCTACACCAAAGTGAGCCTCTCTCCCCTAGGGTTTTGTTGTTGAGGCCTTGCTTTAGCAACACCTCAACACTTTACCCTCTTGTCTTTGGCTTTTCAATATTTCTTAGTCCTTCAGCCTTTGTGTCCTCTCTTTGACTCCATATACCCTAGCAGTGCACTGATATAAGGCCTTGTGTGTTGATTACTTTGATCTTAAACAACTTCTAAACACTTTAAGAAATCTCTTACTAACCTTTCTAACCCTAGCCTAGACTAATTTTTTAACCCTAGTGTTGCTACCTATTACTTGTTCCATAAATACATTTATTGCAGCATCTATTTGTCTCTAAAGCAATTGAATGACCAGCTAAGACATTGCTTCAAGCATTTGTTACATTAATGATAAATTGCCATTGTTTATTGTGAAGCTTCATTAGCATTTATTGTGAAGTGATATATATTGTAATCATTGCTATTGTATAAACATTGATTTACTTCGTCAATATTATTTCTCAATTGCTTATTTTCATAAACTCATTGATTATATGAAGTACTAACCAACAAGTAAGCTTGCACATGTAGTCTCATTGTTACTTTGTCTCGGGCAGGTACTCTTATTGGTTACTACTTCCAATTATTTCTATCTTTATTGTCTATAAGCCAGACTTTCTGCTTGGTGGTGACTTGTGAGGGGGAAATTATCCTTTAGCTCTTAAGCCTTTTGCCTTCTCAAAACCCAGGTCACCGGGGACGTCTCCCCTTGGCCTAACCTCGCTGAACAAAAAGAACATTCCCATTGAGGTGACAGTGGTGGTATTGGTTCAATTACGCCAGTTTGACATCCTTTCATCTGTCTTTTACCCTAACTACAAACTGCGCGATAACAGTCCCAACCTATCAACTCTCCATGTCCCCTGCCACTATTTATTTCCCCTTATGTTGTTGTCAATGATGAAAGTGTTGGGAAAATCTAACAGAAACATATGTAATCGACTGTAGGACTAGAAGGTATCATATGCTTTGGTAAATGCCAACAATTCAACCAAAAGCTCGTCCACCAGTACCCATGGTAAATAATCATCTGTAGTCATCACTGAACCCAAATTATCAGGTACAACCGGGGGTAACTCCACAAAATTTTGGTCAATCACTCTCCAACCATCATCACCCCTATATTTTCTACTACTGTGAAGGTGATCTCTCAGAACTATGTGTTGTTGCAAAGGAGAGGAATCTCCATGCTCCACTAAGTGTGTCTCCTCCCTGCAATCTAATGCATTGATCTAAATCCCACTATACATCTCTCTCATCATCATATGTCCAAGGTGTACTGTTAGATCATCCTCTGTGTGGATATCAACCAATCCTAGAACACAAATGAAAGTGTCCTCGTAACTTCCCCTGGCTCTGGAATCCTCGTGAGTATGTGTACGACCGACTGTCTCAGAACTATCCATGAATGGTGGCCCCTGTGACACCAGACATCCTCTAGTAATGTAACTAAAGAACATATTTGACTCTCTGTCGAGATAGAGATGGTGTATCTCTAACCAGTCTCCTCAATGAGCTCCTCCATTCTGGACTCTTATTCCTAAAGGGCTATCTGTGTGCCTTTCAAGAATCTTCGTGTGCTCACAACTCATGAGTGATTCGGTCCACCCCCAACTCCTGCTCCCTCAAGGCCCTGTGATACATCTCGCCAACCTCCAATAGGTAATCTCTGTCCATCAACAATTGTTGGTAGTCGACCCTCATCATGGTCACTCTCTTCCGGAGAGTATGAAAGTCATCCATGCCAAGTCCCCCATCTAAGCTATCATGTGTCATCGATTCCCTATAGAAATAATTTTCCACCAATGCATGTGTGTCCTCAATGCATCTAGTGGTTGCCATGATCATGTCCTCACTGACTCTCAGCTGTCTTTCCAAGTGTCGTGATTCCTGATCACAGTCCTGCTAAGGTGCTACCTCATGCCCCTCGATGCTAGTGTCACCCATGGAATCCCCAACAACACTCTCTACAAAAGGTAAGGTACTGAATTTCCCACTGTCCATTGTGTTGTTGGGTCCTCCTGTATGCCACTGCACACCATCACCAACTGCTAACCCCATATGAATCACACTATATCCTGTATGGGAAATTGTATCCTCCTGTGCACTCACCCTGATATTATCATCTGTTCCTGGATCCCACACAGATATGTCCAGACATGTGCTATGATAATCCCGACCAATAAGGAGTGCATCCTCATCACTGCAGACCGGTCCTGGAAGTAAGTGTCCCATCAAACTGTCAGTCTCCACAGCCTGATCAAACAATGGAGTCTCCAAAAGATGTGACTCGATCTCCTCCTATTGATAGGTATGTGTAAGGTCTACTATCTCCAAGTCATGTCTCTCCTCCTGGGTCTACAGATCCATATGTCGCTGATGTACAATCCTCACACAAGGCTCCACCATATCATAGATGCCACTAATATCCTCATGTGTCATGGCTATCATAGGTGTCTGAAAAGATGACAAATGTGTCACAGTCATCATCGAAAGATCATCCTCCTCTACGCATGACTCCCTGAAATCCATGTCTACACCCAAGGGTAGGTCATCCGACCTCATAATATCATCATCTCTCAGTGTTAACATATGTGAATCCTCACACATGTCACCATTGTGCTGAAGTGTTGAATCCTCAACATTGCCTAATCTGGAAGCTAAATAACATGTGCTATCATCTTGTCCAACTCATTATCCCTCAGATGCGTAAGAGTCACTAGCATCATCAAACTGCTCTAAATAAGCATCTACCGTTGCATCCTCATACATCTCCTCATCCTCACTGTCATTGTGCACCTCAACAATGTGCATGTTCCCTTTACCCTTGCATCTGTGGTCTAGCTCTCAAGGATCTTTACAATTGTAGCAAAGTTCCCTGCTCCTAATGGGTGTAGGGTTAATCTGTGATTCCTTCCATCTAGCTACCATAGCTCTATTTTCCTCTGCTACATCAACCCAATGTGTAACCTCATCTTTTCTCCAACTAGGATTTTTTATGGACACAAACTGTTGGAATGTTATTAGATCCCTGAGAATGTCATTGATGGTTTGATATTCCCTCTCACAATCAACAATCCCTCTAGCAAAGTCCAAAATATCCATCTCTCCTTATGGAATACCCCTCAGGCTGGGAGAAACATTCGCTTTATATGCATTCACTAATCCCCACTGGCTGGGAGGATCAACGCTCTGATACCACTGTAATGTTCCCAACCCAATATGCTAGGAACATTATGTTTTTCATTGATATTTATGTGTTTTCTGGTTATGGCATTTTGTCAAACACTTTGCAGATTTTGTCCTCTTAAGTTGCTCTGGGGTTTATAATGATATTTTAATGTGTGTTTGCAGCAATTAAAGATAGAAATGCAACCAACAACATGTACACAACAAGATACAGTAGAACAACTCAAGTAAATAGCACAAATACCTCAGATCTGATTTTATTCATAATAATAGTTGACCTCATACAAAATGGGACAGATCTGGAATACATAGAGTGTGTGGTTGATAATGCCTCCAAGATAGAAAGAAATGTTGAATATATGGTCTCCTAAGAGTCCTCCAATGTTTCATACAAAAGTTATCTGAAATCCAAACTATAATTTGGTTGTTGATGGTGTCTACACTCTAGCAAGTGTGCCTTCCCTAGCTAAAGCAATCCAAGAATTTGGCCTCCAAGGGTTTGGCCCAATATCCACTAAAACCCACTATCAAAAGGTATATTGGAGGTTGGGTAACCCCTATGCCAAATCTCCAATCGATTGGGAAAGGTCTTCCCCTCCAGAACACGAGATCCCCAATACCCAGTGCACCCTCCTCAAGATGAAATGCACCCCACTAGTGGAAGAAATGAATGGCTTAATGAATACCCTCAAAACCTATTGTAAAAAGGTGTTATGGTGATGGCTAGAAACCCTGAAGTGAGATCTATTGAATATATGGTCTCCTATGAGAAAATCAAACTACTCCCTCAAGATGGGTGTGCCCTAGCTCTGCAGAAACCCTCCAATAATACGCCATGTCTCCACAACTGCCCCTGTCACTGAATAGAAATGATGCATAATGGTGAGGGAGGAATATTTCACCTTTGTGACCAAGATTGGACCAGGTTGGGTGGGATCTTTCTGTTAAAAATAATTAAAAAGTACCTAGGCAAGTGTCTCTCATCACCTAGGCGCCTAAGGGGTGAGAAATTGTCTAATGTGGACCCTAGTCATTTAATTTATGAGAGATAAATTAAAAGGTGACTTTATGACTTAAGTGAGGGGGTGAGTGAATGGACACTCAATCTCATCCACTCATCTAATCCAATCAACATCGTTGGATCATGAGACTCTTCACCTACCTCCATGAAGTTGACTAGGGTAGAAGGGCACACCCTTTCTAGGGTAAATGTTCATGCATTTTGAGAGAGAGAGAGAGAGGAGGCCATGCTTGAGGAAAGAGAGGCCATTTGCTGAGTTGGAGGCACGCTTTCAAGGCAACAAACTAGCACACAAATCAAGGTAGAAAACTAGCACAAAAATAGAGGTGAAGGTTTAATGCTTGACTGGACCGTACTGTACGGATTTTTGGGAATCTGTACTACTGGTTTTGATGCAAATTTTGAGGCAAGGTGCAACAACTTTATTGAGGCCATATGGTAAAAAATTTTGGAGTTCGTACAACTGCAAAAGTGGAGAGTCTATACAGAAGAGAGAGCATGCATTCCAAGGCAGTGTGGCATTGTTTTCGAAGTGTATATATTGCACAAAAATCTGTACAACAAACTCAGGAAAAAGGGCACAATTTTCAAGACAATCCGTACAACATTTAATGGTGTGACAACCATACACTGTATGGATTTATGGCACAAAAATCGAGGAGAAGTTTGGGACTGTTCTGAAGGAGTTTTTGTCAAGAAATTTTATGAGATAAGTTTGTGAATTTTTGTTGAGAATATGATTGTTGTAAAAGAATTTTCTCTGAAGCTTTGAAATAATAAAAATCCCCCTCATTGGTTTTCCCCTTGAGGGTTTTTCCAGGGTCGTTGTTAGACCAAAAATCTCTGTGCAAATTTTCTGAATATTGTGTTGCTGATATATTTTTATTTCTGCATTAAATATTGTTCAGAATCCTCATGTTTTAGTTCCGAAAATATGTTTATTTGTTGAGTATTTATGGCTGTCATAAATCTGGGTTTTGGGCATTAAACACTGATAAAAATCAATGAGACTTGAAACTAGGTGGGGTCTAAAATTTTACATGGTATCAAAGTTGAGTTAAAGAAAGGCAGATTTATATCAGCAAGACAGAAAAAGGGGACAAATGTTGCTTCATCGGACAAAAGTTTGAATTTTTCATTTTCAGTAGAAAAGGGTCAATGGCTACCGGTCTAAGGGTTGATGGAAGACTTGATGGGGAAGTAAAATTTGGTTCTTGGAAGGAGATATGATCTCGTTGTTGCAAGAAAGTGAGTTATGGGATATTGTTGAGAACTCCACAACAAACCCAGTGAATGTACCCATAGATGCTACTCTTTTAGCAACATACACCAAGAAGAGTATCAAGGCTAAAAGAATTATCCTTAATGCCATCAAGGACCATTTTATTCCTCATGTGATTGGGAAGACAAATTCCTATGAGATGTGGGAGTCCTTGACAAAGTTGTATCAGAGTACAAATGAGAGCTGGAAGATGGTTTTGAAAGAAAAACTGAAAAGCATTAAAATGACCAAGGCTGAAAATGTAGTCACATATCTTACCAGGTTGACACAGGTGAGAGATGAACCTGGAGATATTGGGGAGGCCATTGCTGACAGTGAACTTGTGTGGACAACATTGAATGGAGTTTCCAAACAATGGGTTGTTTTTGTTGAGGGCATTGTGGCTAGGGATAACCTTCCCAAGTGGGAACGTCTTCGGGATGACTTTGTTCAAAAGGAGACCTGGAGAGGTTATGTGCATGGCAGTTTATCTACTGGTAATGATGAGGAGAATGTGGCTATTGCTGCCAACAACAAGAAGAAACTCAAAAAGGGTCCTAAGGGAGGAAACAAACCGAAGAGTGAAGGCAAGAAAGACATGAGCAAAGTCAAGTGCTTTGCATGTCACAATTTTGGGCACTATGCAGGACAATTTCCTAATAAGAAGAAGAAGCAGACAACATCTTTAGCAGAGGTGGAGGAGTTTTCCACCAAGTTCGATAAGGATTTCCTTAGTGGTGTGTCTTTCCACTAGATCCACTCATTCTAGTGTGTGGTACATTGATAGTAGTGCCTCCTGCGATATGGCAAGTGTTCGTGATATTTTGAAAAATATTACATAGATTTGTGATCTTGAGGTAGTGCTTGGAGATGACCAAGTGGTCAAGGAAATTGGTAGTGGGATAGTATCATTTTAGAGGGAGTCTCTACCTCCCATGTTGTTGAGAGATGTCCTATATGTTCCTGGCTTGAAGAAATTGACTTCAGTTTTTGCTATTGAGGAGAGGGGTTATGAGGTGTTGTTCTGTGATGGATAGGTACTCCTATTTCCCAAGGAGTCCAGTATCACTTCGGCCAAAGTGTAACTCGACATGAGAAGCTGTACAAGCTCATGTTTCATCCAGCTAGTGCATTATTTAATTCTACCAGCAGCAGTGATATTTGTGAGATATGGCATAGAAGGATGGCCCATTTGCATCATGGGGCTCTGAGGATACTGAGGGAGATTGTGATTGGAGTTCCAGAGTTTAGTACTGAACACTAGGAGTTGTCCAAGGGGTGTGCTTTGGGAAAGTACACCAAGACTGCTTTTCCAAGTAATGACAGCAGAGCAACAGGTATACTTGATCTGATTCATTATGATGTATGTGGTCCTATGTCTTCTGCATCTTTGAGTGGTTGTTTATACCAATGTTACAAGAACCAAACCAGTCATCGAACCGGTCAACCCCAAAAACCGGAACCGGAAAAAAACCGGATCAAAAAACTGGTCACTAAAAATACATAAAATATTCAATTTTTCGAAAAAAAAATACACATTCATGTGCATCCATGTGAATCCAAACCATTATACACAAATTTGCAAAGTTTCTCATATATATTCATGTGCATCCATGTGAATCCAATTCCAGAATCCAGATTCCAAACCATTATACACAAATTTG
>SNQJ01S0020731.1:70500-83160 GCA_010110895.2 Picea sitchensis | reverse complement strand
CCCCCTCGAAGAGGTTTATTATCTGAAATTATCTCTTTTTCAAGGCGTTGAGTACTTTTCTGAGGTTTTTCTATGCTATATTGATGTTTGGTTCTTAACATTGTTCCATCTTCGTGCTTTTGATTTTGATGTTTTAGCTTCATGATGATGAAGATGATGATGTTACTTTAGCCCCATGTTGATGAGGATGATGATGTTACTTTAGCCTCATGATAATGAGGATGATGATGTTAATCTAGCTTCATGTTGATGATGATGATGATACTACTCCAAGCTCCATGTTGTGGATGATGATATTGATCATGAGAAAAAACATTCTATGATTTGTAGATGTGCTAGTCAGTGTTCCATATGTTGATGATGATGCTTCCCTCTCTTTCTCTTGATGATGTTGCATTGGGTTATGTCAGTAGAATACCCTTCTCGTTAAGGGGGAGTGTTGAAATATTGTAACTTCGAATAATATTCTAATTATATTTGAGTTATTATCTTATAGATCAAATCCCTTTTTGTGGATTTATCATATTGGGTCTTGTATAAGACCAAATCCCCTTTTGTGTATTGGTCAAACCATATTTATATGGCGTTATTTGTAAAGTCGGCCCCTAGGGTTTATAAAGTGGTTTTAACAACTCTTGGAAGAAGTTGGCCCTACTAAGTGAAGAGACATAACCCTAGTGCCTCCTCAACTAGTATTTATAAAGAATACCCCTAATTTCACTAAATATTGAAAAAAAATTACTAAAATACTTTTGTTGACCCCCCTCCCAATACATATGTACACTTTTAAAATCTCCTATTTCTACCAGATATCCCAGGTATCCATTTTTTTCATGGAATTTTTAATACCCCTTTTTATTTCTATCCTAAGTATGCAAACATGAAAGAACTATTATATGATCTAAAATCACAAATCATAAAGGTAATTAAAAAATATGAAAACAAGGGGTGTTCCATCTAAGTTGATGTTAAAGATTAGGTTGGGGTGATATATATTGATGACCCAACTCATTCAAATCCACATGTTTCCTAACCTCGGAGGGTGGTAACCCTTTTTCCATGAATTACAAAGAGGTATCCTAGTGGGTATCCATAGGTTTATCACGTTTTTATCGCCAAGTGGAATACTCATGGGATTCCAAGAGAACATGGGAAAAATAGTGAGAGATCCCTTGTATTTCATCATTTTTAGTGTAGATTACTACAATTTCTCATTCATTCCTTCAATTGACTTACTTGGTGGATTTTATCACTGTCATTTTAGACATTTGGAAGGCGCCTTCAACCTTTGTGGATTTCTCATGATTTCTTTTCATGTATTAGAATTCCTTTTGTTTTATCTTGCATAAAGAAACTTGTCCCCAAAACCATATTTTTTCACCACTTGAAACATATTTGAAAACCACATTTTTCACCACATGAGCACTCACATTAGTACCTCCATTGTAAACATTATTTTGGAGACATATAAACCTACCACAATTCTTTAAAAAAATCTAGTTAATTGTAATTAGAATCAACAATCACTACTAGATTTAGTTTTAAATTCTTACCAACATTAATGTTGTCAGAACAACATTAGAAATAATTATATTTCAATATCATCACTGTTGTGTTGGTATTCCTACATCATTTCAGAGGCATGAATCAAAAGTTGTTCTACCTATGCTCTATCAGACCCTGTGGAAACTTATTTAAGACCTCATTTTTTATTTATGGATGTCAGAATTCCAAGGTCTCCAATTACTTGAACCAATTAATTATTCATTTTATTTCTACAATTTGTTGTGCCATTCCCCTTGGCTCATAAACCCATGAACCACCACTTCATTTTGTGCCTTCTATTTTTCATCACAATGTTACAAACTTCAATCTATTAATGCACAAGCTACATTTCTATGCTTATAAGATTGTCAATTAACCAATAAAACCACACATGAATTCTCATCATCTTGTTTGTTTCCCATCAACAAATGTATCTATGGCCTCTATGCTACATTTCCTAAAGGAAGATTGTGACGGAAAAAAAAGCCCCATATCTTGTACATAATCTTGGAACTATTTATAACAATAAATCAATCACATTGTATGAAAAAACTTATCTCACACATACTTCCATGCAATATTAATCAAGTAGTCATTCTAAATACTCTACACACATCTCTCAATCACCACACAAGCGTAGATCATTTCATCTTGCATATCACCTTTCCCTCTTCACATGTCTCATATCCTAAATCTTTCATTGCATCACAAATACCAATTCTTCAGTTGGTTCTAGCGCAGTTCATAATTTTGGGAAAAAATAATTTGGTTCCAATTCTAACTACTTTACCCGGATATGTGGAATAAATTACTACAAGTGAGGGGGTTCATACACCTTAAATTGGTTAACATTCACCACATTACTGACGGAAAGTTGAGGTGCTAAATCAAAATTTTAAGGTGTTCAACCCCATTTTATCAGTGATGGTGTGTAAGGACCATACAAACCATACCAAACATGATTGATCTTGTGATGCTACAGATTTTTGAAGCACTCGTTATCCAAGTGGATCCAAACTCTTTCACCCACATAAATTTGTGGTTCAACTCAATTTTGTTCATGCTATTCCTTATACTTGGCCCATGTCTATTGAAGGATGGACTCTGCTATGAACCTTGGTCAAGTTCTGCAGAAAATAAGAAACTCTGTCTTGCTCCTTTTGTTGGTAGGATATGAATGACGTAGGGATAGCAACTAGAATCTCATAAGGAGCTAAAGGTTGGAAGCCAAAATAAACCTCAAATGGGATGTGTCATATAGATACATGAGTGGATCTGTTGAAGTTGTGCTACAAAATATGCAACTATTGATCATATATATTGTTTCATTGATAATAGATGCAGAGGTCACAAACCAAGGTTCTATTCAATACCTGATTTTGGCTATCAATATGCATGCAATTTGCACATAAAAAGAAGTAAATAACTAAAACTAACAAATTAAAACTTCCATAAATGTGCATTGTGAGTACCTCTAACAACAACTAATTAATCACTTCAATTGATATCCAGGTATAGATAACAACTATTTTTATTTAGAAAAAATAATCCTTCAAAATCTAAGTACATATTTATTTTTTCCGTGTTACCCTATTGAGGTTGTGAACCATGTTCCCTCCAAATAAATCACATGTATAATGAAAAAAAATAAAAAAAATCATGGGGATACCTTAAAAGTTGGAATCTTAGGATGAGTTTCCAATGCATGTGTCATGTATGTGTGCTATTTTCCCTAGTATGCTTTAAACAAATCATAGTTCCTAGTTAAAACAAACATGAAAGTTGGAGATCTACAATGAGTTTCCATGCATGTGCTTCTTTGCTCAGTGTTTTTCTAAAAAAATATTTGTGACTCAATCTTATCCAATCATCTTTGAGAAACACCTTGCTGACTTCAAAACAATATGATGAAAGATGGATTATACCCAAAATTTTATAATTTTAAGAAATTAAAATATCAAAAGATTGTAAACACATCAAACAAGTAATTATAGAAGAGGACAATGTGACGAAACAAAATCTCTTTCTGAAGAATTGAATATGAAATCAACAAACACTGGTCTTCATTTGAAATAAATGGCACTCAATATGAAAAAGCATTTCACTAATCTACTTCCATATCCAAGCCCACAGCAAGGTGACACATTGAAGACATTTATTTTCTATGCTTTTCTACACACCAGGCCAAGGGATGATGTGCATGCCAATTTGGGTTGTTGTGCATGCCAAATTGGTATGCACAACAACCTTGTTTGAGATTATATGTAGACTATTCTACATATTCTTTTGGTCGATAATAATTAACATATTTAGCATAATATTAATATTAATTATAATCATGATTATAGTTATGAAAGTGATGCAAATTTGTTTTATGTCAAATTTTGTATTTCTATCAACAATTAATAAATTTAATATTGACATAGGTTCATGTATTTGAATTTTTAGAGAAATATGCATCATAAACATCCCTTGAATATAAAAAAGAGTCATTCTTCAAAACAATGGCCTCCAAAAAACCAACAATTTGTACATGATTTTCTTCGAAGTACTAAACCAAAGTTTCCAAAAAACAATCTCCAAAATATGACATAGAAGATGACAAATAATACATTGAAATTGAAAGTGATAAAACAAAGATCAACGAGAATGCTTCAAACAAGGAAAAAAAGAATTTCCATGCACTTTTTGAGAAAAGGGGTCAAAAGACTCAATTAATGCTCCAAACATACACCCAAACGGTCTTCCCATCATAAAACATATTCTACCTATAGACATGCAATAAACAACAACACAAAAAATTATCATTAATAATTGTCAATAAGAAACTACTATGACAATCATTCTATTAGAAAGGGAAATGAACATTGCAACTACACAATGGGTGAAACAAGTCAATATGAAGTCCTAAAACAAGTATTGAAATCTATGTCTAGTATTCAAATGTACAAAAATAGACTTGGTTATGATCAATCCAAATTATCTCCACATTTCTCAATCAAGTAGTCATAATAACTTCACAATACTCTCATGAGAAACCTAATGTATATGTTCCACAATTAATTTAATTATATCAAAATACATGTCCACTCCCATGATAATCCGATATTGGAAAAAAACCGCACTTCACGTATGAAAATTTTTCAAAACGGAATACATAAAATACATATTCATACATAATAATGCTCCTCACTTGTAGACTATAGATATAAAATACCAATAGGAATGCTTTATTCTCCATGAATTCACCATTGAAGACAAAATATAACATGTCAAAGAGATGATAACATGTTTTAGTATCTTCATGAAAAATAATAAGACAAAAATAGTGGCACAAAAGAGAATACAAGACTTGAAATGTAACACCTACTCACAAAGAGTATCTTATCTATTAGAAATTCTAACCAAATTACAATGGTGAAAAACACAATAGACTAATTTAGAGTATGGAACGGATAATTCAAATATGCATAAAATAGTTAGAGCATATAATAAAATTAACATGTAAACATGTGCTAAAGCTAACATTAAAAATTAAAGAATTAACAAAAGCATGAACTAAAAATTAAATAAAGAAGCTCCAAGTAAATATTATATTTAATATGAACTAGTTGATTGAGAGATATTTCATATGAGACCCCAAATGCTGAAGTGTCACATCCTAACTAAGATTTTCCTCAAATGCATGTGGAATATTCTACCCTTGTAATATCACTATTAGAGTCATTGGAGAAATCATATGTTGCTTCAACTTTGCATCTTTTTGCTAATAGGTATTAAATTTCCTTTTATCCTTTTTGATCAATGCCTTTATAGGGGTAGTCTCAAAAAATCAAATAAGATAATAGATAGACATGTAGTTAGTTTGAAAACAATATATGCATTTAAAGGGATTTTTTTCTTCTATTTCCATATCACATTATTAAGATATGATAGGATTTCCTTTATAATCATGGACGAGTTCCATATCAACTTTTATTCTTCAGAAGCAAATTTTTCATGCACAACATCCTATGGGTTGTTGTGCATGCCAACATGGCTTGATTTGCATGCAAAATTGGCATTCCAATCCCTTGTCCTTTTGTGCATGCCAATTTGGCATGCATAGTAGCCCAATTTGGCATGCACAATAGGCTAAGGGTTGTTTTGCATGCCAACATCCAAAATATTACCCATATCCATTGATTGTATATATGTACTTACATGAATGACTATAGATGACCATATATAGATTTGAAATGTCATTACCTATTAATAAATGTATTGGGCTTGGTTAGTGCTACAATTATCTCTACATATGCAATGCATGATGCAAATAAAAGTGCTGTAAATATGATACATATGGCAGGTAAGTACTCTGTTGCAAGGACAGCATCGGAAATAGTCTAAAACATGATAACAAATGAAATACATGACATCCAAAAACACGATTATAAAATTACACACTAGTGACCGGATGGGAATTAAACCTCACACTGACCAATGTACCTACTACCTGGGCTACTTCATCTCTGAATGTTCATCCAGCAGTGTGATATATAGTGGTGTTGTATACTTTGAATACTCTTCCATATAAACTGTCATTATTAAGATATGTAGTGAAGGTGGGACTTGGAAATAGGAAAGCAACCTCAGAAGGAAGCTCATTACACAACATACATCCTTCATAAAGGAATGACATGCAAGGTATTAATAAAACAACAGTCCCAAATTTGTAACAATATAATTGGCATACTTAGAATCTTGAATGTTGGCATTGCCAAAGTAACTGTCTTAATGGTTACATGTTTACTTGGAATTGTAATAGAAAGATGCATATATTGGAGCTTAGACAATATTTCCCAATAAAATAGATATGCCACAAAATTTCTTTGTCCTGAAAATCTCTTGCATTCTTCTAAAACCTTATTGAATCTCAATTAGAACTAACAAATTAATGTTAAGCATGACTTTCCATACATAGATCACAATTTATTGTTGGAAAATGAAAAGCATCGTAAATTACTCTTATCTATTTATAATTTCAGAAAATGTTGAATGGACAAGGAGGAATCATTTCACAACTAGCAAAAGGTGCTCATTGTGAATACCCATAGTTCTCAATAACTACACACTTATAAAACCCACCAGCTCTCATATTAGTCATATGAGAGCACACCAACTACAAGAAAACACAGAAAATGACAATTATATAAATTAGCTAAGAGAATTACCCTTGCCAACCCTCTCATTAGATAAGAACCCTTTCTCTATCCAACCAATGTGTCGGGTCATATTTCTATTACACTTTCCTCACAAACCCACTCAAATTTTTCTCTTAAATAATATGATATATCCCTCCATGTATGAAAAAAAATAAAATCAATGCAACACACACAACTCAGACCCCTTTATCTCAACAATAGAAACAGTGGGGGAACAAATCTCCAACCACAAATGATATTTCCCTTTAAAAATAACATTTAACATTTCCACATGAAAGGAAGAGTGCTAATACATACATGAAATTCAAGATGGATAATGCTCTATGTTTTCTGTGAAGAAAACAATTTCCTTTTGCTTAAATATTAGTGGGATACACATCCCCAATGATTTATAAAATAATAGTGAACTTGTTTATAGTTGAGCTAAAACAAATGAAACAAAAATTAGCAATTTTAGCACCAAAGTGATTTTCATGTGACAAATAAGCATTGTGAATCTCAATTACACTTCCTATGATAAACACAATGTACCTTCAAATGATTCATCATAATCTAATATTGAAAAATCACCATAAAACAAAAGTTCAAAGTCTGCCAGACAATATTAAAGAACAATTTCATTTGGCTTCAGAATGAGAGGTTCATTTTTCAAACCAAGAAGCTATCCATTATGGGTCACATGTGAGTTCTTCAAGCTACATGATTATATCACAGAGCATACCAGGAACATAACTATATGGAAAGAGTTTAGTGAACGTACTTACACATCATTTACATGTGCCATTGTTAATTCTTGATAGAACCAACAATTTTGTTTCCATATCGTGGGTGGATTAACGCAGTAAACATGGTATCCAAATACCCATGTCCAACCTGGGAGAGATGGCGAGTTTGTATGTCTATTTTTGGAATTGCGAATAGTTTTAGGTATGTGGAGATCCAAATAAAATATAAACACTACAGGGATGTGTTTTCCCAAAATCATCTCATTGATTATACATAGTTGTGTATTCCAATTGACATACATAGAACACCAATAGCCTCTAGTGTATGGATTTATTTGTATGCTAAATTGGCATACAAAGACCAATTAGATTCAAAATATTGTTGGAAACAACATAATCCCATCACTATTCCAAAACAAACTTAGCAAGTATATGAATAAAAAAATTGTTCATTAACATAAGCTTACTAAGAACTATCAAGTGTTTACATGTTATGAAGATATCTCACATCATGGATGAGTTTATAAATATTTATTAACTTCAATTGATAAGAACACCTCAATAATGTATTACAAATATAGACCTACAAATCCTAAAAACATTTTATAATGTGTTTTTAAATCCAAAAAATATGCATTTGAAATATGAAACAAAAGAAAGTTGTTGTTGACTTCTCACCATGATCATTAGTTTATAAATTCATCATCACCCCTTTGTGAGAGAAACCAAACACACAATCTTAATAGTAAATACCCTAGTTAGAAATTAACTTTAAAAATATGAATGAACCCAAAAAAGAGATTCACATTATAAGTAGTTTAGAAATTCAGAATCCACTTGGTATACACAGCAAGTCCCAGGGGCCTGCTCTGTATACTTGAAACATCCAACAAATGTATACTTGAAAAGAAATACAATATGGGCATGGCCACCAAAATTTGATATGCAAAAACTTGTTTCATCATTTTCAAAGTTTCAACAAGGATGATGCCTTGTTTCGATTCCATCACAAAGCATGACTATAATATCCCAAAATATTAAAATCCTTATAGTTTTATATTCCAAGGGTACAAGTACCCATTCTGAAGCTATTGCAGAAATTTCAAGAACCCTCAAAACCAACTTTGCAAGAAAGAAATAAGAAAATATGAAGCCCAATAATTGCCTGTTGATTTATCCCAACCATTAACCATTCGATACATTCACTGAAATCGAGTCAAAAAAGTATGAGTGAGTATCAAACTAATACAAACAAATCAACAAGAGAAAAACCAATAACACTTTAAAAATAATCTATAAGATAGTAATAAAAAAGTAAAAAGAAGTATAATGTTTTGAAAACAATGTGAAAAAAATACCCTATTTAGATATTTGACAAAATCTTCAAAAATTTTGTAATCATTTTCTTCTAATTTGTATGTGTCATTCCTATTATTGGATGATAAGTTCGCCACTACCATAACAACTTCAAGTTCTATGAAATTATTATCTGTCAAATCATACTTGTACATGTGTTTCCCCTTGATTCGATTGTACCAACAAATTTGAAGCTCAACTCCTTCTGGTCTATCCAAAATATCAATGTTATTATGGTGATAAAATACCCTATTATCATCCTTCTTTCTTATTCTTTGAAATCTTCCAATGTGCCAAATCCCAAAATAAACACCTTGTTTTGTACTTTAGGAAACACCTATTCATGTAGAACGCTCAGTGACAGGTATAGACTCACTCTCAAACAACACTACACAATCCCAACCAATTCCAAAACCAATTGAAACACCCTTTTTGAGATCCCTATCATCTCACCTAAAGTAGATCCCATTTATGAATTTAAAGTCAACCTATCTTTGGATAATGTCGGGTTTCCATTCAACTGACTAACCAAACAATATTTATACATATCCTTACCATCAAGCTCCACCACTGGTTTGATAGTTATTTTTACATTCTCATCAATGGAATATAAAATTTCATTCAACTCATGTCTCCACTCACTTTCCATTGTTTTCAATTCACTATCATCGAGTACCATTGAGGGAAAAGGTTGGAATGACTTGGTGAAGAATCATCAACTACTTCATCCACAAATTGGAGTGTTGGAAAATTATGATCCTTTTTCCATGGTTTAAACCACCAAGAAAATTTTGTGTCTCCCTTTGGTTGCATGCCAAGATTTGATAAAATTCCATGTGCATCCTCCAATCCTATCTCGATGGCTTCTGTAATTTTGTCATATGTATATATTGAATCATATTATGAAAAAACGTCAATATCCCTACTCACTCATTTGTGCAATTTGTTCTAGATGCTCATTTGTCTTATGAGATTTTTTAAAATGAATCCCTTGGGGATTCAATTCTTATTCAACAAATCTATTAAGGGTTCCAATGGAATGGAGTAATTCTGTGAAATCATCTACTCCAACTATCCCAACAAATTTGTTAAAGAAGTTCTCACATACATGTAACCCGATAAGGTGCAATACACATGAAAAATTGGAGTATTGATCCATAAATAATCTCACCAACAAAACTACAATGTGGAAAGAAATTTTCACATCTTGATATGACTCTTTGTTGATGAAATTTATGTTTCCATTAGTATGATATTTTTTTCATACCCAACATAACCATAATGTAAAAAAATAATGAACTCTCGAAGCATTTTCTACTCTTGGTGAAAGAGTCAAGATACAAGACATAAAAATATCAATATAGTGAACAACAATTGTTATATAGGTCTATGTGCCTAATGTTGTCAATTTCAGACCACATGTTCCTCTCATATATTTCAAACACCTATGAACATGAATTCAAGCAATGCGTTGTGTTGAAACCCAATTTTATCTATCAAGCATCTCTATATATTCAATTTTAATCTTGTGATCATCCACTTTAAAAGTGTTATAAACCATTTTGACATGGTTAAAATTAATCACCTCTTGTCCAATAATCAAATCTCATCTGCCGGTAAACAAAGGATTCACTAACTTTTTTCTGTTGTCGATGTAATCCTGGTCATGAAGTCTTGTTTCTTTGAAACCATCATACAACACAGTTAACCTTCATCCTTCCCAAGGAATTTGATATCTAATGCATGTAGTTGAATAATATTCCTTCAACATAAGTTGTCTTATTCTACTATCTCCATCCGAGGAATGACCAATAATAGGTCCCATAAACATTTTGACATGTTTCTTCCATAGGTATTCTATTTTTTCCCATTGTTGATGAACAAAATTTGCATTGAACCTATTGCATGTTGGATGAACAACCACAACCAAATGAGGAAGCTCATTATGTAAAGGGTTTGCAATAATAACACATGCATAATGGCCAATCAAACAATTCTTAAAAGTTCCCATAATAATCTAATATCCCACAATGCCCTCACCAACTCTCACCAAGAAATGTGATTGGCACTCAAGTTCTTCTTTCTTACCATAAAATCCCACCAATGTATCACTTTTTTCTACCCACTTGACATATTTTTTCATGATAGTTTCATCTTCAGTAATCAATATACGAATTGGGCCCTCTATATCGTGTTTGGATTTATAACAAGCATAAACTTTTCCAGTGGCCTAAAAAATGTCATTGTGCTCGCTTAGGATATATGCCAATGATTTTCTAACTTGCCTTAAAGTTGTAGATATTGAAGATCCATCGAGATTCAAACTAGTAAAGCTACATAATATAGGACCTCCCCACAACTTAATCATCTCATAGATAGATTTAGTGGATGCAGTATACCTTCTTCCTTCTTTTGAATGCATCAAGTTGCAAAAAATATCTTGGAAAAATTTCAAGACTACATCTTTACCTTGTAATTTTCCTTTCTTATGAGTCTCACGCACATCCTTGAAAAACCTAAAAAATACTTTCTTTCTGTAGATTCAAACAAATTTTCCTTCAAGGACCTCATTCTAATATAAAATGTAGCAACCTTCTTCCTCTCCCACCAAAAATCTCACATTGTTGATCTATGGCTAGCATTTGTAGCTCGTGCAACAATTTTGAGTTCAGTTTGCGTCAAATGGTCTAGTATTCTCCCTTTCCATGTATCTCTCCTATGTATTTTAATGTTTCTCCTTGATTCACGATATAATCACATCCTAAAGTCATTACATTCAGGAATCAACTTACAAAAATTACATGTAAATGAACTTAAAGTGATCCTTGTTTCAGAAGCCCTCTAGCAATGAATATGCCTATATGTGTCGTAAATACTACAATCAATACCACAATAACATAGTGTCCTCTTATTATGCTTCTCTATGGCCCATAATTTCCCACCTTATTTATCATCCATTAGGACATTCGTATCTTGTCTCTCCCCATTTCTATCAATACAGGGATCCCAATACCCCCAAGATTGTGATTTCAAGGGAGATAAATGACCTACACTAATATGAAAAATACATTAAAAAATGAACTAGTTTAAAAAATGATAACAAATAAAATGTGCACATTCAAATTAAAAAAGGAATTAAATTAAAACTTGCATAATTAACACAATTGAAGCAGACACACATGGATTTGTAGAACCCATATTTAATAGTGATGGTGATGATGGAACCAATAACCTTTTCAAGCTTTGTTGGGACTTCTCAATGGTAGGATTCTTGGGTCTGTCGGTTGTGCCAATCCTCGACCTACTTGTATATGAAAAACCTCATATGTAGAAGTAATATGCTTCTTTGATTTCATGTGTTCATTCAAATAACTGAAAATATTACCACTAGATGACACTAAACAAAACCATTTACTGCATCATGTACATTCCATTTTTACTTTTCTCTTGTCCTAGTATTCTGCAAGTGTTTCTTCCACCACCTTGAACAAATCATGATCACGTGTCTTATTGAAATCATTTAGAAGTATTATTTGTTTGTCAATCTAAAATAGATCTCCAACCAATGTTGTTTGTGTTGCTTCATCATTAAATGAAGGAATTTGACTATTTTCCACTCCTAAAATGTTACTTTGATGAGTTGTTGGTCTAATATGAGAATTTTTGAAGTTGATAAACGTTCGATATGCTAGTGATATTTCCCCTATTCCATAAGAAACACCACACTTTTCACATAGGATATTTATTTTAGATTTTTCCTTTCCCGAAGATACCTGGAGACTAAGCTTCTCCCCAACAAATTGTTCCATTAAACTATTCACTTTGCTTTT
>SNQJ01S0020731.1:46099-70450 GCA_010110895.2 Picea sitchensis | reverse complement strand
ATTTTTCTGACTAATGTTCTTGACAACGAAATGAATCAAAGCCCCTTTGACCCACATATTTGAGTGAAATAGGCGTTCCTCTTCCTCTGGTTCTTCTGGTTCACATGGACTAAATTTTGTGGTAGCGACAATGGAACTGGTTTCATCATCAATAATTCACTTCCCTCCTTTAGGATTTCACTCGAAATTAGAATCGACCTCTCACTCAGAAGCCTTCAGCTCGACCACGAGGGACTTCTTGGAGCGACATTCTTCGATGTTGTTACAAGGAATTTTATGGTACTCACACCATTTTCCCGTGTCCTTCTTCATCTTCTCATTGCCCTTATTTTGTTGTGGTTTGGACTAGTTGTCCAGAGGGTGACCATCTCGACTTGGTCCCTTGTGTTGGATTACTGAGAGGGGGGGGGGGGTGAATCAGTAATAGAGAAATGCAATCCTTTTTCACCAAAAAGGAAAGTGTTATATCAATGTAGCATTATCATCCACTAGTTATAGAGTAAATAAACAATGAAAAAAAGAGCAATCACACACATACATAGTACATCGATGTTTTTACGTGAAAACCCAAAATGGGAAAAAACCACAGAATGATTTTTCTTATATGTCTCGGAGAATTACATTCATTGGAAGCACCAACTTCCTTTGTTTTCCAACTGCAACTGGAAGGAGGCTCCAACCCCCTAGTTTCTCAGGCTACAACCTGAGGGAAGCTCCAACTCCCAAATTCACTTTCTACAACCAGAAGGAGGCTACAACCCCCTAAGTTATCCAGCTACAACCCCCTAAGTTATCCAGCTACAACTGGAAGGTGGCTACAACCACTTGTCCAGTGAACAATCCAGTGAACAATATCATCTATTAAATAATGAAATAGGATAAAATTGTAAAATTACAGAATTGAAACACTTGCTCGAATGGTGGTAGCTATCTTCGAGGAGAGATGTGGCTACTACGTGCATCCGTTTGAGAATAATGGATTACAATGAGGCTCCAGAGTCTTTTTTGATATTACTCATGAATGTCAAAACCCTATACATCCAAAAACCTAACCCTAGAAGGTGAAACACCAAACGACATGTGGGCCCTATGGGTAAGTTAGTGTAATTTGGTACCTCAACTTCTGAGGGTCGTAATGTTTGCATACGACCTCCATTTTAGGTGCGTGATAGCCCGTTGGAAAGTTATTTCAGAGAGCTACACATTTAGCCATCAAATTCTAACTTCATCTATAGTTTGACTGTGGTGATAAAAAAACACAACATTTAGGGTCCCAAAATGGCCCTGGAAGTACAACAAGATGTGCTGACATGAAAACATACAAAATAATCCTATTGGATTAGGCGAGAGGCCACCTGTATCCACCTGGAGGATGTGTGGGGCTTCAGATAACCCAGAAGTGTAAAACCCTCATAATTACAAAGCAGTACAAAAGAACGTGTTGAACAAAAAATGGACATGAGGAGACAGTTGGAATAGGTGGGTGGCCACCAATATCCACCTGGATCAGGTACAACTGCATGGTTTCTTGGGAACACTAGTGTATTAAGTTGTTGGGTCGATGAATCATCGATGATATGAGTGGTTTGTGTTTGGGTTTTGTTACATGTTGCTTGGAACCCTGTGTATTCAATTCTATGATCAAAAAATCGTTGACATCATGAATTATTAGAGTCTCTGATCAACAAATGGTCAGTGCCACAAATGTTTTTTGTTTGGGTGGTATTATGTGTCGTTTGTTGAAGCAGGGGTGCCATATTTCTTGTGTAATGGTGGAAATTTAGCATTTATTTGAGGTTGAGTGGGTATGTTATTGTACTTGAGGATGGATTCATAAGTTTTATTCCGTGTCATGTGAAGCATTGGACTACAAGATGGGATTGATGTTATGTGAGACATTGAGTTTCATTGTGGGTGTGTTGAATGGTTAATATGGGTTTTGCAGAGTGTCTTCGTTTTTAATTTTTGTTATCACGTTGGGTCATGGTTTCTGGTGTATTATATTGTCTAGTGGAGAAAATTGTTGAAAGAACTATAACTTGCCATCATTGTGAGTATGTTGGTTAGGGTCTATTTCTTAGTTTTTGTTTTGTTTTGAAAGACATTGTGGGTTTCTTCAACTGGTAATATGGGTTTTGCAAAGTGCCATAGGTTGCAGTCACTGTGAGTTCCTTGGGTCGGGCTTGCAGGTGTATTGGATTCTCTATTTGAAAAAATTGTCCATGACGTGAGTGTTTTGGAGTTGGGTAATTCTACTTGTCTTTGTCTATTTGTGTGTTGGTGAAAATTTTTATAGGCTACCATCGTTGTGAGTACACTGGTCTGATATTCTTGGTTTATTTATTTATTTTTTATTTTTTTAAAGAGAGAAGAAGAGAATAGATTATTTTGGTAGAGTTTATTAGATGTGTTCTGGGTTTCGCTCGTTCACAACTATGGTATTATATTTTCCTTTTCTGACCATGGAATTCTAGCTTTGTTGGTGTGAATTTCCATATGGTGTCGTCATTGTGAGTATCCTAGTCCGGGCTTGTTGTTTTTGTTAGTTCTTGTTAGTTCTTAGCTTTTCTCTAGTTCAAATCTCTGTCATGATTATTTTTGTTTGAAGCTAAAGTACCTTTGTTCAATTCTTGAATTTTTGTTTTGTTTTTGATTTGTTGTCAAAGAGAATAGGTTAGATTCGTGGATTTTATTCGTTATGTTTTTGGTTTCTCTGTTTGATGGTTATAATATCATTATACTTTCCTCTTCTAACCGTGGATAAAACAAAAACTTAGGATAATACAATATAAACAAAATTCTTCTCTGGTTCAAAGCTATGCTACCCTGGTACATGGTTCTTGTTTTCCTTGGTTTTGTTTGCTAATGTCAAAGAAAATAAAGATTCATTGAATTTTTAGCCACGTGGAAATTAGTTTCTTAGGTTTTCTCTGGTTCAAATATATGGCGTCATTATTTTTGTTCAAAGTTATAGTCCCTTGGTGCAATTGTTTCCTTTCATAATTTTTGGTTTCTCTGGTTCATGGCTTTAGTATGATTATATTTTTCCTATTCTAGCGGTGGATAAAGTAGAATCATAAGAGAATAAAACATAAACTTTCTAGTTTCTTTGGTTCAAAGCTACAATACCTCGGTCCCTGCTTCTCGTTTTTGTTAGTTTCTTTCCCTGTTGTTAAAGAGAATAAACATGGTGCTAGATTGTTTTGATTTTTATTCGTGTAGAAATTAGTTTCTTGGGTTTACTCTGGTTCAAAGCTATGACGTGATTGCATTATTGAGGATGTGAACCATCTTCCCTCCAAATAAATCACATGTATAATGCAAAAAAAAACCAAAATCATGGGGATACCTTAAAATTTTGAAGCTTAGGATGAGTTTCCAATGCATGTGTCACGCATGTGTGCTATTTTCCCTAGTATGCTTTAAACAAATCACAGTTCCCAATTAAAATAAACATGAAAGTTGGAGATCTACAATGAGTTTCCATGCATGTGCTTCTTTGCTTAGTGTTTTTCTAAACAATTATTTGCGACTCAATATTATCCAATCATATTTGAGAAACACCTCACTGAAATCAAAAAAATATGATGAAAGATGGATTATACCCAAAATTATGACAATGTGACGAAAAAAAATCTCTTTCCAAAGAATTGGATATGAAATCAACAAACACCAATCTGCATTTGAAATAAATGACACTCAATATGAAAAATAATTTCACCAATCGACTTCCATAGCCAAGCCCACAACAAGGTGACACACCAAAGACATTTATTTTCTATGGTTTTCTACACACCAGGCCAAGGGATGACGTGCACACCAATTTGGGTTGTTGTGCATGCCAATTTTGTATGCACAACAACCTTGTTTGAGATTATATGTAGACCATTCTACATATTCTTTTGGTCGATAATAATTAACATATTTAGCATAATTTAAATATTAATTTTAATCATGATTATAGTTATGAAAGTGATACATATATGTTTTATGTCATTTTTTTTATTTCCATGAATAATTAATATGCATCATAAACATCCCTTGAATATAAAAAAGATTCATTCCTCAAAACAATGGCCTCCAAAAAAACCAACAATATCTACATGATTTTCTTCGAAGTACTAAACCAAAGTTTCCAAAAAACAATCTCCAAAATATGACATAGAAGATGACAAAGAATACATTGAAATTGAAAGTGATGCAACAAAGATCTGCTTGAAACAAGGAAAAACATAATTGTCATGCAAATTTTGAGAAAAAGGGGTCAAAATACTCAACTAATGCTCAAAACATACACCCAAATGGTCTTTCCATCATAAAATATATTCTACCTATAGACATGCAATAAACAACAACACAAAAAAATATCATTAATACTTGTCAATAAGAAACTACTATGATAATCATTCTATTAAAAATGGAAATGAACATTGCAACTACACAATGGGTGAAACAAGTCAATATGAAGTCCTAAAACAAGTGTTGAAATCTATGTCTAGTATTCAAATGTGCAAAAATAGACTTGGTTATGATCAATCCAAATTATCTTCACATTTCTCAATAAAGTAGTCATAATAACTTCACAATAATCTCATGAGAAATCTAATGTATATGTTCCACAATTAATTTAATTAGATCAAAATACATTTCCACTCCCATGATAATCCGATAATGGAAAAAAATCGCACTTCACGTATGAATGTTTTTCAAAAGGGAATACATAAAATACATATTCATACATAATAATGCTCCTCACTTGTAGACTATAGATATAAAATACCAATAGGAATGCTTTATTCTCCATGAATTCACCATTGAAGACAAAATATCACATGTGGAGGAGATGCTACCATGTTTTAGTATCTTCATGAAAAATAATAAGACAAAAATAGTGGCACAAAAGAGAATACAAGACTTGAAATGTAACACATACTGACAAAGAGTATCTTATCTATTAGCAATTCTAACCAAAGTACAAAGGTGAAAAACACAATAGACTTATTTAGAGTATGGAACAGATAATTAAAATATGCATAAAATAGTTAGAGCATATAATAAAATTATTATGTGAACATGCACTAAAGATAACATTACAAATTAAAGAATTAACAAAAGCATGAACTAAAAATTAAATAAAGAAGCTCCAAGTAAACATTATCTTTAACATGAACTAGTTGATTGAGAGATATTTCATATGAGACCCCAAATGTTGAAGTGTCACATCCTAACTAATATTTTCCTCAAATGCATGTGGAATTTTCTATCCTTGTAATCTCACTATTAGAGTCATTTGGAGAAATCATATGGTGCCTCAACTTTGCATCTTTTTGCTAATAGGTATTAAATTTCCTTTTAGCCTTTTTGATCAATGCCTTTATAGGGGTAGTCTCAAAAAATCAAATAAGATAATAGATAGACATGCAGTTAGTTTGAAAACACTAGAGGCATTTGAAGGGATTTTTTTCTTCTATTTCCATATCACATTATTAATATATGATATGATTTCCTTTATAAGTCATGGATGAGTTCTATATCAACTTTTATTCTTCAGAAGCCAATTTAGCATGCATTCCATCCCATGGGTTGTTGTGCATGCCAACATGGCTTGATTTGCATGCGAAATTGGCATTCCAATCCCTTGTCTTGTTGTGCATGCCATTTTGGCATGCATAGTAGCCTAATTTGGCATGCACAATAGGCCATGGGTTTTTATGCATGCCAACATCCAAAATATTACCCATATCCATTGATTGTAGATATGTACTTACATGAATGACTACAGATGACGAGATATAGATTTCAAATGTCATTACCTATTAATAAATGTATTGGGCTTGGTTAGTGCTACAATTATCTCTACATATGCAATGCATGATGCAAATAGATGTGTTGTAAATATGATACATATGACAGGTAAATACTCTGTTACAAGGACATCATTGGAAATAGTCTAAAACACGATAACAAATGAAATACATGACCATCCAAAACACCATTATAAACTTACACACTAGTGACCGGATGGGAATTAAACCTCACACTGACCAATGTCCCTACTACCTAGGCTACTTCATCTTTGAATGTTCATATAACAGTGTGATATATAGTGGTGTTGTATAGTTTGAATACTTTTCCATATAACTTGTCATTATTAAGATATGTAGTGAAGGTGGAACCTGGAAATAGGAAAGAAACCTCAAAAGGAAGCTCATTACACAACATACATCTTACCTTCATAAAGGAATGGCATGCAAGATACTAATAAAACAACAATCCCAAATTTGTAACAATATAATTGGCATACTTAGAATCTTGAATGGTGGCATTGCCAAAGTAATTGTCTTAATGGTTACATGTTTACATGGAATTGTAATAGAAAAATGCATATATTGGAGCTTAGACAATATTTCCCAATAAAATGTATATGCCACAAAATTTCTTTGTCCTTAAAATCTCTTGCATCATTCTAAAACCTTATTGTATCTCAATTAGAACTAGCAAATTGATTTTAAGCATGACTTTCCATACATAGATCACAATTTATTGTTGGAAAATGAAAAGCATCATAAATTACTCTTGTCTATTTATAATTTCAGAAAATGTTGAATGACCAAGGAGGAATCGTTTCCCAGGTAGCAAAAGGTTCTCATTGTGAACACCCATATTTCTCAATAACTACACACTTATAAAACCCACCAACCCTCATGTTAGTCACATGAGAGCACACCAACTCCAAGAAAACACAGAAAATGACAATTGTAGAAATTAGCTAAGAGAATTACCCTTGCCAACCCTCTCATTAGAAAATAACCCTTTCTCTATCCAACCAATGTGTCGGGTCAGATTTCCATTACACTTTCCTCACAACCCCACTCGAATTTTTATCTTAAATACTATCCCTCCATGGATGAAAAAAAATAAAATCAATGCAACACACACAACTCAGACCCCTTTATCTCAACAATAGAAATAGTGGGGGAACAAATCTCCAACCACAGAAGATATTGCCCCTTCAAAATAACATTTCCACATGAAAGGAACAATGCCAATACATACATGAAATTCAATATGGATAAAGCTCTATGTTTTTTGTGAAGAAAACAATTTCCTTTTGCATAAATATTAGTGGTATACACATCCCCAATGATTTACAAAATAATAGTAAACATCTTTGTAGTTGAGCTAAAACAAATGAAACAAACAATTAGCAATTTTAGCACCAAAGTGATTTTCATGAGACAAATAAGAATTACGAATCTCAATTACACTTCCTATGCTAAACACAATGTACCTTCAAATGATTCATCATAATATAAACACAATGTACCTTCAAATGATTCATCATAATATAGTATTGAAAAGTCACCATAAAACAAAAGTTCAAAGTCTGTCAGACAATATTTAAGAACAGTTTCATTTGGCTTTAGAATGAGAGGTTCATATTTCAAACCAAGAAGTTATCCATTATGGGTCACATGTGAGTTATTCAATCTACATGATTCTATCACAGAGCATACCAGGAACATAGCTATATTGAAAGATTTTAGTGAAGGTATTTACACATCATTTACATGTGCCATTATTAATTCTTGATAGAACCAACAATTTTGTTTCCATATCATAGGTGGATTAACGTAGTAAACATGGATTCCAAATACCCATTTCCAAGTTGGGCGAGATGGCGATGGTGTATGTCTATTTTTGGCATTGCGAATAGTTTTAGGTATGTGGAGATCCAAATAAAATATAAACACTCCAGGGATGGGTTTTCCCAAAATCATCTCATCGATTATACATAGTTGTGTATTCCAATTGATATACATAGAATGCCAATGAGCTCTAGTGTATGGATTTATTTGCATGCTAAATTGGCATACATGTCGAATTGACATACAAAGACCAATTAGATTCAAAAGATTGTAGTAAACAACATAATCCCATCACTATTAGAAAACAAAATTAGCACGTATATGAACAAAAAAATAGTTGATTAACATAAGATTACTAAGAACCATCAAGTTTTTAAATGTTATGCAGATATCTCACATCCATATATGAGTTTAGAAATATTTATTAACTCCAATTGCTAAGAACACCTCAAGAATGTATTACAAATATAGACCTACAAATCCTAAAAACCTTTTATAATGTGTTTTGAAATCCAAAAAATATGCATTTGAAATATGAAACAAAAGAAAGTTGTTGTTGAATTCTCACCATGATCATTAGTTTAGAAATTCATCATTACCCCTTTGTGAGAGAAACCAAACACATAATCTTAATAGTAACTACCCTAGTTAGAAATTAACTTTCAAAATATGAATGAACCCAAAAAACATATTCACATTATAAGTAGTTTAGAAATTCAGAATCCACTTGGTATACACAAAAAACCCCAGGGGCCTTCTCTGTATACTTGAAACATCCAACAAATGTATACTTGAAAAGAAATACAATATGGGCATGGCCACCAAAATTTGATATGCAAAAACTTGTTTCATCATTTTCAAAGTTTCAACAAGGATGATGCCTTGTTCCTATTCCTTGCAAAGCATGACTATAATATCCCAAAAGAATAAAATCCTTATAGTTTTATATTCCAAGGGTACAAGTACCCATTCTGAAGCTATTGAAGAAATTTCAAGAACCCTCAAAACCAAATTTGCAAGAAACAAATAAGAAAATATGAAGCCCAATAATTGCTTGCTGATTTATCCCAACCATTCACTATTCAATACATTCACTGAACTCGATTCCTAAAAGTATGAGTGAGTATGAAACTACTACAAACAAATAAACAAAAACAAAACCAATAATACTTTAAAAATAATCTATAAGATAGTAATAAAAAAGAAAAAAGAAAGTATAATGTTTTGAAAACAATGTGAAAAAAATACCCTATTTAGATTTTTGACAAAATATTCAAAAATTTTGTAATCATTTTCTTCTAATTTGTATGTTTCATTCCTATCATTGGATGATAAGTTCGTCACTACCATAACAACTTCAAGTTCTATGAAATTATGATCTGTCAAATCATACTTGTACATGTGTTTCCCCTTGATTCGATTGTACCAACAAATTTCAAGCTCAAATCCTTCTAGCCTGTCCAAAAGATCAATGTTATTATGGTGATAAAATACCCTATTACCATTCTTATTTCTTATTCTTTTAACTCTTTCAATGTGCCAAAGCCCAAAAGAAACACCATGTTTTGTACTTCAAGAAACACCTATTCTTGTAGCACGCTCAGTGACAAGTATAGACTCACTCTTAAACAACACTACACAATCCTAGCCAATTCCAAAATCAATTGAAATGCCCTTTTTGAGATCCTTATCATCTCACCTAAAGTAGACCCCATTTCTGACTTTAAAGTCAACCTATCTTTGGATAATGTCGGGTTTCCATTCAACTGACTAACCAAACAATATTTATACATATCGTTACCATCAATCTCCACCACTGGTTTGATAGTTATTTTTACATTCTCATCAAAGAAATATAAAATTTCATTCAACTCATGAATCCACTCACTTTCCTTTGTTTTCAATTCACTATCATCAAGTACCATTAAGGGAAAAGTTTGGAATGACCTGGTGAAGAATCATCAACTACTTCATCCACAAATTGGAGTGTTGGAAAATTATGATCTTCCGTCCATGGTTTAAACCACCAACAAAATTTTGTGTCACCCTTTGTTTGGATGCCAAGATTTGATAAAATTCCATGTGCATCCTCCAATCCTATCTCGATGGATTTTATAATTTTTTCATATGTAGATATTGAATCATATTATGAAAAAACATCAATATCCCTACTCACTTGTTGGTGCAATGTCTTCCAGATGCTCATTTGTTTCTTATGAAATTTTGAAAAATGAATCCCTTGGGGATTCAATTCTTCTTCAACAACTCTATTAAGGGTTCCAATGGAATGGAGTAAGTTTGTAAAATCATAATACCTCTCTACTCCAACCATCCCACCAACTTTTCAAAAGAAGTTCTCACATATATCTAATCCAGTAATGTGCAATACACATGGAAAGTTGGAGTATTGATACCTAAACAATCTCACCAACAAAACTACAAAGTTGTAAGAAATTTACACATCTTTATATGCCTCTTTGTTGATTCAATTTATGTTTCCATTAGTATGATATTGTTTTCATACCTAACATAACCATAATGTAAAAAACAATGAATTGTTGAAGCATTTTCTACTCTTTCCCAAAGAGTCAAGATACAAGACATAAAAATATCAATATGGTCAAAAACAATTGTTATATAGGTCTATGTACCTAATGTACTCTATTTCAGACCACATGTTCCTCTCATATCTTTCAAACACCTATGAACATGCCTTCAAGCAATGCGTTGTGTTTAACCCCAATTTTATCTATCAAGCATCTCTATATCTTCATTTTTAATCTTGTGTTCATCCACTTTAAAAATGTTATAAACCATTTTGTCATGGTTAAAATTAACCACCACTTGTCCAATAATCAAATCTTGTCTACTGCTAAACAAATGTCTCACTAACTTTTTTCTATTGTGGATGTAATCCTGGTCATGAAGTCTTGTTACTTTGAAACCATCATACAACATACTTAACCTCCATCCTTCCCATGGAATTTGATATCTAATGCCCGTAGTTGAAGAATATTCCTTCAACATAACTTGTCTTATTCTACTATCTCCATCCGAGGAATGACCAATAATAGGTCCCAAAACAATTTCAACATGTTTCTTCCATAGGTATTCTATTTTTCCCCATTGTTGATGAAAAAAATTTACTTTGAACCTATTTCACATTGGATGAACAACCACAACCAAAAGAGGAAGCTTGTTATGTAAAGGATTTGAAATAATAACACATGAATAATGGCCAATCACAAAATTCTTAAAAATTCCCGTAATAATCTCATATCCCGCCATTCCCTCACCAAATCTCACCAAGAAATGTGATTGGCACTCATGTTCTTCTTTCTTACCATAAAATACCACCAATGTATCACTTTTTTCTACCCACCTAACATATTTTTTCATGATAGTTTCATCTTCAGTAATCAATATAGGAATTGGTCCCTCTATACAGTGTTTGGATTTTATAAGAAGAATAAAATTTTCCAACGGCCTCAAAAATGTAATTGTGCTCCCTTGGGATATATGCCAATGATTTTCTAACTTGCCTTAAAGTTGTAGATATTGAAGGTCCATCCAGATTCAAACTAGTAAAGATATGTAATCTAGGACCTCCCCACAACTTAATCATCTCATAGATAGATTTAGTGGATGTAGTATACCTTCTTCCTTCTTTTGAATGCATCAAGTTGTGAAAAATATCTTGGACAAATTCCCAGACTACATCTTTACCTTGTAATTTTCCTTTCTTATGAGTCTCATACACATCCTTCAAAAACCTAAAAACATACTTTCTTTCTGTAGATTCAAACAAATTTTCCTTCAAGGACCTTATTCTAATATAAAATGTTGCAAACTTCTTCCCCACAAAAAATCTCACATTGTCTATATATGGCTAGCATTTGTAGCTCATGCAAAATTTTTGAGTTCAGTTTGAGTCAAATGGTCTAGTCTTCTCCCTTTCCCTGTATCTCTCCCGTGTCTTTTAATGTTTCTCCTTGATCCATGATATAATCACATCCTAAAGTCATTACATTCAAGAATCAACTTACAAAAAATAAATGTAAATGAATTGAAAGGGATCCCTGTTTCATAAGTCCTCTAGCAATGAATATGCCTATATGTGTCGTCAATACTACATTCAATACCACAATAACATAGTGTCCTATTATTATGCCTCTCTATGGCCCATAATTCCCCACCTTGTTTATCATCCATTAGGACATTTTTATCTTGTCTCTCCCCATTTCTATCAATATAGGGATCCCAATACCCCGAACATTGTAATTTCAAGAGAGATAAACGACCTACACTAATATGAAAAATACATTAAAAAATGCACTTGTTTAAAAAATGATAACAAAAAAATGTGCACATTCAAATTAAAAAAAGGAATTAAATTAAAACTTGCATAATTAACACAGTTGAAGCAGATGCACCTGGATTTGTAGAACCCATATGTAATAATGATGGTGATGATGGAACCAATAACCTTTTCAAACTTTGTTGGGACTTCTCAATGGTAGGATTCTTAGGTCTGTTGGTTGTGCCAATCCTCAACCTACTTGTATTATGAAAAAAACTCATATGTAGAAGCAATATGCTTCTTTGATTTCATGTGTTCATTCGAATAACTGAAAATATTACCACTAGATGACACTAAACAAAACCATTTACTGCATTGTGTACATTCCACTTTTACTTTTCTCTTGTCCTAGTATTTTGCAAGTGTTGCTTCCACCACCTTGAACAAATCAAGATCATGTGTCTTATTGAAATCATTTAAATGTCTAATTTCTTGCTCAATCTCAAATCGATCTCCAACCACTGTTGTTGGTGTTGCTTCATCATTAAATGAAGGAATTTGACTATTTTCCACTCCTAAAATGTTACTTTGATGAATTGTTGGTCTAATATGAGAATTTTTGAAGTTGATAAACATTCGATATGAAAGTGATATTTCCCTTGTTCCATAAGAAACACCACACATTTCACATAGTATCTTTATTTTAGGTTTTCCCTTTTCCGAAGATACTTGGAGACTAAGCTTCTCCCCAACAAATTGTTCCATTAAGCTATTCACTTTGTTTTTCCAATATGCCAATACAATAGGATCAATAGATATACATTGTTGTACATAATATATTGCACTTTCAAATCTTGGTTGTTTATGCATAGGTTCCTCCACATGCTCGTTAGTGTTTCCAACATTTGGATCTTCTTTCACTGCACCTGATCCAAATGTTTCAATTTCCAATGTGTCTAGTTTCCTCTTGACAACTATATTTGTGTTTCCACTCTCCATTTTTCCTGTTGCTTTGGATTTAACGATTTCCATTTACTAACAAAAAAATAAAAAGGATATCCAATTACTCCATCATCCACAATTTCATGATGGATTTCATAAAATGTAGAATCTTTTCAATCCTTAATTACGCCAAAGACGTAATTCCCTTCACTAGCTACAATGTCATATTCCAAGACATTTGCATTTCCTTTGATATGTACTTTAGTAAATTAATAAAAATATGTATACTAACTATTAATACAATGAAAATTTAAAATGACATGTATATGTAACAAATTTATAGCTACCTATAAATTTATGGGATTAGGAAGAAAATTTCAACCTAAATGCTTGAAATACTAGACTTTGCAGATTACCTACACTTTTTTCTTACAAAAATTGCAAGAAGGTGTCAACGTGGATTGGTGTTGGTATTCTTTTTGTTTTTTTCTAGCATTATTATTATTTCTACCATACATGGACTGCAGCAAGACAAACATATTGTAAATGTAAAAGGTAAGAATCCATTTCTTTTACAAAATTGAATAAATAGATATTGGAAAATGTTCCAATTGAGATTAGTAAATGGATTAAATGGCATACCACTCAAGGATACGTTCCCTTTTTTTGATTTCTATATCTAATCAATATTAATATGAACATCTATTAAACTGTATCCTCATACTTCAAAATAATTGAGTAGGTACGTGATGAAATGTCAGTTGTTGGGGAAGTCGTGGATGAGATGGAACTTGTAAAATTAGCACTGAAGAGTTGTACCAAGAAATGGGATATATTCATGATATGTATCCTTGTTAGAGACAAGCAAATTTAAGTTCTTGGGTAGGGAAAGAATGAAGTTGAGATATTGAATAAATTTAGGATGGAGGATTGCAGGATGATGTCTACACCTATCATCACTAACTTAAGGAAGCTTAATGTTTTTGAGGATGAGTTGGTGGATCCCACTTTGCACAAGTAGTTGATTGGGTCCTTGAAGTATCTATTCAATACCATGTATCTTTTTAGTACATACGAACTTGGCCCTACCACCTCCCTTGGTCACCTGGCCAAGGGCCCATGCAATATGGGGGAATCCCAACACGAACTGTTAGTAGAAGTTGGTTGGTCCCAAAAAGATCGATTAGTGTGGTTAGGCCTGACCATTCACGAATGAATTGGATCTTACTTGGATCAACATGTACCACATGCTCATCAATAATGTATCCCAATTATTGGACCATGTTCATGCCAAAAGAGCATTTTTCCAAGTTGGCATAAAGCTTGTGCTGCCATAGAGTGCTCAAAACCTGCTGAATATACCACATGTGCTCCTCCCATGTTCTACTAAAGATGGGGATGTCATCCAAATATACTATCAAAAAGGAGTTGGTGAAGGGTTTCAATACATCATCCATCAACCTCATGAAAGTGGATGGTGCATTTTCTAAGCCAAAGGGCATGACTAGCCATTCGTAGAGACCTTCTTTAGACTTGAATGTTGTCTTCCATACATCAATTGGTTCGATGGGAACCTGGTGGTAGCCATAATTTAGTTTAATATTGATGAAGAAATTTCCCCCCTTGATTTATTCAAGAAATTCATCAATTTGAGAATGGGGTAGCGGTTCCTGACTGTGATTTTTTTTAAGGCTCTGTAATCAATGTATAATCACCAAGTCCCGTCCTTCTTTTGAACCAGTACAATCGGTCTTCTGCAAGGGGAGGATATGGGTCTGATGTGCCCCTTTTGAGGAAGACCTTAGATCTAACGCATGATTTTGTAATTCTCTATCAAAAAACATCGATAGACTGGTCCATTAGCTAGAGGTGCGTCGAGGATCAGATCAATTGGATGCTTGACTTGGAAGTGTGTCGATACCCCTGTAGGTGAGGTGAAGATGTCTCTGTATTATTCCACCATCCCATCCACTTTCTTCTACTGGAAAGAGAGGAACTATGTAGAGGCCATGGATGTGGTGGTGACCTTATGCTTACTATGAGCATAGATCACAAAGAAGATGAACTTCCTGGTCTGTGAAATGACCTTACTGCATTTCTTAGCAGAGATTAAAGAAATAACAGTAGGTGATGCTACCTCTAGGATCCTTTAAAATTGTCTACCCAAAGTAATAATAACACTGTGGGGTCTAGACTCATACACAACATGACACTTCCACAAATATGGTTGTCTTAAAAGAACATCACAAACTTTAAGGGCAGAAATATCACATAATACCTCATCTTTGAAAGGCTTGATGTCGTAGGGTAGACAACATTGTTGGTTGACATGGAGATCTCTCCCTTGGCGAAGCCAGCCGATGGTGTAGGGCTACGGGTGCGGTGTCCTTGTTAGTTCTAGCCACTTGATGACCTCTGCTAAAATCAAGTTCCTATGACTGCCGCTGTCGAAAATGAAATGAATCAGAGCCCCCTTGACCCACATATGTGAGTGAAAGAGGCGTTCCCCTTCCTCTGGTTCTTCTGGTTTGATTTGCTGGAATTTGGTGGTAGTGACAGTGAACTGGTTTCAACATCAATAATTCTCTTCCCTCCTTTAGGATTTCACTTGGAATCAGAATCGACCTCTAACTCGGAAGCCTTCGTCTCAACCACGAGGGACTTCTTGGAGCAGAATTCTTCGATGTTTTGCCAAGGAATTTTATGGTACTCACACCATTTTCCCGTGTCCTTCTTCATCTTCTCATTGCCCTTATTTTTTTGTGGTTTGGACTGGTTGTCCTGAGGGCGACCATCTCGACTTGGTCCCTTGTGTTGGATTACTAAGAGGGGGGGTTGAATCAGTAATAGAGAAATGTAATCCTTTTTCACCAAAAATGCAAGTGTTATATCAATGTAGCATTATCATCCAATAGTTATAGAGTAAATAAACAATGAACAAAAGAGAAATCTCACACATACACAATACACCAGTGATTTTACGTGGAAACCCAAAGTGGGAAAAAACCACAGAATTCTTTTTCTTATATGTCTTGAAGAATTACATTCATTGGAAGCACCAACTTCCTTTGTTTTCCAACTGCAACTGGAAGGAGGCTCCAATCCCCTAGTTTCTCAGGCTACAACCTGAGGGAAGCTCCAACTCCCCAATTCTCTGACTACAACTAGGAGGAGGCTACAACCCCCTAAGTTCTTTGGCTACAACCAGAAGGTGGATACAACCACCTTTCCTTGCTTCGTCAAACCGCCCTAAAATATAAATGCAAAATGTAGAGAAACTTTCACTGTCACTGAATCAACCACTTCCACTGTCAACCTGTCACTGTCACTGAATCAACCACTTCCACTGTCAACCTATCACTATCAACCTGTACCACTAACCTATAGCAACTTGTACCAAACAACCTCAAACAAGATGTGCCATATGTCTCATAAATAGATCCCAGCCATGTTGTTGCCGTGATTTTTCTGTCGCACTTTTTCTATTGTGATTTTTTCTTCCACACTTTTTTTGTCGAACTTTTTCTGCCACGATTTTTCTACTGTGATTTTTCTGCCGCACTTTTTCAGCTACGATTTTTCTGTCGCGATTTTTCTGCTGCACTTTTTCTGTCGCACTTTTTCTGCCACGATTTTTTTGTCGCACTTTTTCTGTCATGATTTTTCTGCCATGATTTTTTTGTCGCACTTTTTCTGCCACACTTTTTCTACCACACTTTTTCTGTCGCACTTTTCTTGCCACACTTTTTCTACCACACTTTTTCTGCTACACGTTTTCTTCTGCAGATTTCCTACTGCACTTTTTCTGCCGCACTTTTCCTTCTGCACTTTTCTCTATCAATAATACCTACCCAAATAACCTTTCACAAAATATATATTCAATGATATTCAATAGGTTCAATGTGTTTAAATGAGAGAGCCTTGCCTATTATTTATACTTTCATGCAGCATCCCACTTTCCTTATTTTAGGGATTTCTCCATTAACTTGGTTATTTAAATAATTTCTTTTGCGCACACTTTGACATTTAGGGGCTTCTAGATGACTCATGAGGGTTCTCCAACTTCATATGGCCATAAATATCTAACTGTGAGGATTTATGTGATGTTCCACATACCACCGGAAATTGCATGACAAGCACTATCCATCTAGGATAGTTTCACTGACAAATTCATTGAGCTTCATCTCATTATTCAACAATTCAGCATGGGTTCTCTAACCATACTTCTAGGCTAACTCAATCCATAAAGAATCTTCCTGTGAGGGATTTCACCATAAGGGGACCTGATCCAGGTGGATATCGGTGGCCACCCACCTTTTCCAACTGGATCCAAATAGTTTTCTAGCAATTTTGGCAATTTACTGTTTTTAGCAATTTTTAACTTCCGAGGCCATTTTGAGGCCCTAAATGACGTATTTGGGAAAACAAGGAGCAATATGTTCAATATTTCCTCCAAAATGAATCTCTTCGACGATACCTTTCCAACCGAATATCATGTGCCTAAAACCGATATAGTATGCAAAAGTTGCGACCCCGGGAAGTTGATGTACTAACTTACCCAAATGGGGCCCACATGACTTTTGGTGCTTTATCTCCTAGGATTAGGTTTTTGGATGTCTAGGGGTTTTTGAATTCCTGTTTATTGTAAAAAAGGTCTCTAGAGCCTCATTGTAATCATCTTCTTGTGAATGCAAGTAGCTGTCACATCTCTTCTCAGAGATAAGTTGCCACCATTCTAACGAGTCTTTCACTCTGTATTTTTACAGTTTTTGTGCATTTATTTCATTAATAGAAATCGTGTATTACTGTATCTCTCTGTTTATGGTTTCATCTCTGATATATTTTTGTTATATTTCCACGATATATCTGTGAATTTATTTATTATATCTTTGCTCTCATTTCATGCCGAAAATAATTCGGATCAGGACCACTTTGGAGTTCATCCATTTGTACATCTTATCAACCATGACAAGACAATAATGAGTCATATTTACATAAAAAAAACTTGGGTCCATTAACCAAACCTTTGTGCTAATGAAAATTTCTACCAGACTTTCTTTAAGGGTTGAAATCAATGAAAACCAACCCTAATCAACACCTTGTTGTGTGGTTTGGGGTTGCCTTTGCCCTACTTCGGGTGTGAGGGGTTTGCAGATCAAAACTCTCATCATTTCTGCTTAAATTTATTCTCGATATTAACAACGTATCTATAATTCATGACTAATGAGGCGATGTCCAGGAACTCCATTTTTGTTTGAATGTATCTATGCAAAAAACCACAATTTGAGCACCAAATGAAGGTCAAAGTCTTTGATACCCAATGTGGTGTGTAGGGTATGGAAAATATTGGTGAAATATGGTACTTTCTGGTCCCTTTCTTTATGTAGGGTGGTTCATCTTGTGTACTGGTCCTCATAGCTTCCAACAGGGTAGTATTATTCTTTGATGGCGTCCCAGAAGGAATCCCATGTAGGGGCCACCAAAAACATTGTAGATTCCTCCACGACCCTTTGCTCAGAGTAAGTATCCCACCGGTATTTAACATGGGGAATGACCTTGAGGAGTGAACAAGTGATATTTTCCCTATCGTAAAATTTCTGGATTGAAAAATATCCTTCGAGCAAATTCAACCATTTATCTACAACATCTGCATCTATCAGTCCTTCAAATAATGGAATATCAAAATTTACCTGTACCATGAAGGGGGTTGCATGGCCGCTTTATGAAGATGCTTCTCCTGTGGCCAGTCATTGAAGGATATGTGTGAGGTTTTCCATAATTTCATTCCTTTGTCATGCGAGGGATTCCTTAAGAAAATTTTTAATAGGATCTTCAACTCCATGATATTTCCTTTTGTCCCCCATGGGTTGTTGTCGGGCTCAACATGGCCGATATTGTAATGGCTTGATTGGTTCGAGTCCCAACTTCTTGTACCCAGATCTTGTCGGGGACATGCACGAAGAAAAATAAATGAAGAGCATATCGCTTTTATACCACTGATCTAGCTTTAGGAGAGGAATGAACTGATACCAGACTAGATAAAATAAACACATAGATATGAATAATAACACGAATATCCAATGAAAAATATCTTCTATTAAATAATGAAATAGGCTGAAACTGTAAAACTGTAGAACTAAAACACTTGCTCGAATGGTGGTAGCTATCTCTGAGAAGATATGTGGTTTCTAAATGAATCCATTTGAGAACAATGGATTACAATGAGGCTCCAGAGGCCTTTTTGATATTACTCATGAATGAAAAAACCCTAGACATCCAAAAACCTAACCCTAGAAGGTGAAACACAAAAAGTCATGTGGGCCCTATGGGTAAGTTGGTGTAATTCGGTACCTCGACTTCCCAGGGTCATAAATTTTGAATACGACCTCCATTTTAGGTGTGTGATAGCTGGTTGGAAATGTATTTCAGAGAAATACACATTTTTTTGTCAAAGTCTAACTTGGTCTACAGTTTGACTTTGGCGAGCCAAAAAAACAAAGTTTAGGGCCCCAAAATGGCCCTGGAAGTACAATAAGATGTGCTGAGATGAAAACATACAAAATAACCAGTTGGATTCGACTAGAGGCCACCAGTATCCACCTGGAGGATGTGTGGGGCTTAATATAGCCCCAGAACTATAGAACCCCCATAATTACAAAACAATACAGAATAACGTGTTGAATAAAAATAGACACAAGGAGGCAGTTGGAATAGGTGGGTGGCCACCAATATCCACCTGGATGAGGTACAACCGCATGGTTTCTTGGGAATGCTGGTGTATTAAATTGTTGGGTCGATGAATCATCGGTGATATGTTTGGTTTTTGTTTGGGTGTTGTTACATTTTGCTTGGAACCCTGTGTATTCAATTCAATGATAAAAAAATCATCAACATCATGAGGTATTAGAGTCTTTGGTCAACAAATGGTTGGTGTCACTAATGTTTTTCATTTGGGTGGTATTATGTGTTATTTTTTGAAGCAGGGGTGCCATATTTCTTGTGTAATTGTGGAAATTTAGCATTTATTTGAGGTTGAGTGGGTATGTTATTGTAATTGTGGATGGATGAAAAAGTTTTATTCCACGTCATTTGAAGCATTGGACTATGAGATGGGATTGATGTTATGCGAGACATTGAGTTGCATTGTGGGTGTGTTGAACTGTTAATATGGGTTTTGCAGAGTGTCTTTGGTTTTCATTGTTGTTAGCACGTTGGGTTGTGGTTGCTGGTATATCAGATTATCTAATGGAGCAAATTGTCCAAAGCACTATAGCCTGCCATCACTGTGAGTATGTTGGTTAGGGTCTATTTCTTAGTTTTTGTTTTATTTTGAAAGACATTGTGGGTGTCTTCAACTAGTAATCTGGATTTTTCATAGTGCCATAGGTTGCAGTCACTGTGAGTGCCTTGGGTCAGGCTTGCTGGTGTATTGGATTCTCAGTTCGACAAAATTGCCCATGGCGTGAGTGTTTTGGAGTTGGGTAATTCTACTTGTCCTTGTCTATTTGTGTGTTGGTACAAATTGCTATAGGCTACCATTGCTATGAGTACATTGGTCCGATATTCTTGGTTTATTTATTTTTTTTATTTTTTTTCAAAGAGAGTAGAAGAGAATAGATTATTTTGGTAGTGTTTATTAGATATTTTCTAGGTTTCGCTAGTTCACAACTATGGTATTATATTTTCCTTTTCTGACCATGAAATTCTATCTTTATTGGTGCAAATTTCCATATGGTGTCGTCATTGTGAGTTCCCTAATCCGGGCTTGTTGTTTTTGTTAGTTCTTATCTTTTCTCTAGTTCAAATCTCTTTCATGATTATTTTTGTTTGAAGCTAAAGTACCCTTGTTCGATTCTTGCATTTTTTTTGGTTTTTGATTTTTTGTCAAAGAGAATAGGTTTTATTTGTGGATTTTATTCGCTATTTTTTTGGTTTCTCTGGTTGATGGCTATAGTATCATTATAATTTCCTCTTATAATCGTGGATAAAACAAAAACTTAGGATAATACAATATAAATGTTTTTGCTTCCCTGGATCAAAGTTGTGCTGCCCTGGTACATGGTTCTTCTTTTCCTTGGTTTTGTTTGCTAATTTCAAAGAAAATATGTAACATACCCGCTACCTAAATTTGAATTTTTACAGTCCGCTGTCGGACTCAAACCCCTAAATAACCATGGAGACCCAGCGTGAGCTGGCTCTTTCTTTCTCCTACATGGCCTTCTGCACCTTGACCGTAGTCTTCCCTGATCCTAATTTCAGGTTATCGAGGTTTCGTCTTTCTCGTTGTCAAGGGTTCTTGTACTCTGTAATTCCTGATGGACGATGAAATCCCTTTTGGCCTTAGCCCCTCCCTGGCTAGGCTCCTAGTCCACACGATCGTGTACCCAAGACCTTAGCCTTATAGCTTTTCCTTTCGTCGGGCTTTCAGGCTTTCTAATATCGAAGTGCATATGCACCTTGGATCCGCGATCCTCCGATTCCCGACGCGCTCCAACATTCGCTAGTCCCTGGGGGATATCCTTTTGGGTTCATATGACCTCCCTCTATATGACCGCCACCTTACCTCTCGTCGGAGTTTCGGACTTTCCAATGTCGAAATGCAAACGTCCCCAGGACTTACGATTCCTCGAATCCCGACGCACCCCTTTAGCGTTAGCCCTCCTGACTATAGGCCTCAGACCATATGACTGTTAACCTTTGACCACGGTCTTATCTCTTATCGGAGTTCGGGGTTTCGCGTGTCGAAATGCACCAAACCTCTTGTCAACGAAATCCTCGAATTCCTGATGCACAGATTCCCGATTTAACGCCACCAGGAAGCCCTTCCTCCGTAACTAAAATCAACGATGGTGAGCAGTTACCGAGATCAACGGTTCTTGATCTCCTTATCCGCTTTGTCGACAGTTGGTTCCCAGTCAAGGGGGCTTCCACTGCTCTGGATACGCTGACAACTGTCCCCCACTGATCAGGGTGTCGCGTTTCATGTTTTCAAAGTGCACAAACCTCTTGTCACCGGGATCCCCGATTTCCCGATGACCCAAATGCCGATAGATGGCTTCCTTGTCGGGCCTTCCTCGATGGATCCGATCTCTTCCACATGTATCCTCGAGCGGACGGTCTCGATTCCTCCAGAATTTCGAGACTTTCGATGTCCCGGTTCTTTCGACCTCAGAAATCCCGCTTTCCTGAATGTCGATATCCCGATGGCTCCATCTCTCCGACACACGCCCTAAATGGATGGACGGTCCAGATTGAGCCTCGGACTTCGCCAAACGCCAACCCAACAAGGCACTTATCTATGTGAGTCCCGATGGTTGTCACCCGTTCCAATCAGATGGATGGCTCTGATTGTATCGACGGTTTTCACTATGGATTTCACCGATGGCCCGGATTTATGACACGCGTCCCAAATGGATGGATGGTCCAGATGAGCTCTCAGGGTTCACAGCTTATAGCATCCCGATTCTCTCGACCTCAAGATCTCCGATATGCCGATGGCCAATATCCCGACTCTCTCCGGATCTCTGACACATGTCCTAAAGGGATGGAAGGTCTCGATGAGCTCTCGGGCTTCGTCAAATGCCAACCCAAAGAGGCGCTTATCTGTCTGATCCAACGGCTAACGGGGAAATGAAACCAGATCTAACGGTCTATAGTCGTTCTTCCTGCGCACACTCCATAGACTAAACTCCAAACATCTTAACCCGATCCAACGGCTGACGGGATCTCTGAATGAGATCCAACGGCTCAGATTGTCCCACCTTGTGCATTCTCTCACTACTTCATGGATGTAGGAATATCAACGGTCCAAAGGTTCTCGGGGACCTTGGGGAACCTACGATCCCGATTTCCTTGCTATTCACGAAGATAGAGGGAAAGGGAGCGAGGGGTATGATGCTCCTACTACTTCCGTCAATCTGATGGTCATGAATGACCATGGTTCTTCCGACAGGATCTCATCCGTCGAATCGTTACTTATCCCTACGCTGCTACCTCGGAACCTTGAGAAGGTCATTTCTATTCATACAGGGTTATTAACGCTTGCGCATTTAGGTCCGTTTTCTGGGTTCTTGGTGAACCTTTCTAAGGAGGAAATCTCTGTGAAGAGATCTATACCGGGGCATTTCCAGAGGTAGATACGGGTAAACAACTTCCTGACAATGGGCTGGAGGCCTAACTTAGTTCGGCTCATGCCTAATTCAATTCATGTACCAACATAAGCCATGCATGGTCTTTCTGTTATAAGCATATGTCTAACATTACTTATCAAAACACTACACAGACATTCTTATACTGTAATTGTTCACCATTTCAGAATTTATGAACATATATGTCAGCATATGAATTTCAAGATGCATTATGAGCAAAACACTTATCAGAAATAACTTTAGAAGTGGGTGCAATTGCTGAGAGGGGTGCTCGTTTCCACCCAACCGTAGGGTCAGCGACTCCTAAAGGATTTACCACTAGCCACCCCCGAGCTGAGACCACGATGTTCTGAGACTGCGTCTCTCTGTCTTCCAGTCACTAGGAGTGAAGATTGAAATCCTTCCTCTCTGCTATCACTCACTCTGCCTCCTCCAGAGTTCCCCTCGTGTCTTCCCTTTCAATCGCCTCTACCATATGCCTTATCCTCTCGCGAGGTTGCGTGTGGCATGATTACCCTCGCGCCGATCAGACCTGACGGCTCTACGGATGGGCGGTTCACCATCCCATCCCTCATCAAGCCATCTGCCTACCAGTCTGTGAGGCATTGAATTTCAGGGCCAACGAGTCACTTTTGGTTCTCCGGGCCAGTGGAGTCCAAATATAGTATTTAATTCTTGGTGGAAGTTAACGCCACCTTTTCAGGTGCCTTCCACCGCCATCGTGGTCTCCTTTTCTACACATCCCCTCATCAACAGTCCTGCAATAAATTCAGAATGTTATTCACATTCATTGACATCTTCCTTAAGGCCCATTTACATCACATATTCATATTTATGAGTTTTCCATAGTTCTTGGCCAGTCCGGTTATATTTACAAGTTGGGGGAAACAGGGTGTTACAATTCCCTCCCCCTTAAAAGGAACATCGTCCTCGATGTTCTTATCTACTAACATGAATTGCATTTATAGAATTAAATAAAATTGGATACGCCTGTCTCATGGCATATTCCATCTCCCATGTAGCCTCATCTGGGCCAAAATGTTTCCACTGCACCTTGACATGTGCAATGGTTCTGTTTCAGAGCAGGGTTTCCTTTCTGTCCAATATGCATTAGGGTTTTGGTAGAAATTCTCCCTCCGGTTCCACCTGGATCATAGACCAGTCAATTATATGATTAGCATCATGCACATATTTATTCAGTAATGAAACATGGAAAACATTATGTGCTTTTACTGTGGGAGGAAGTGCTAGCCGATAGGCTACAGGTCCCACTCTATCTAGAACCTCAAAGGGTCCACAATACTGGGGTGCC
>SNQJ01S0020731.1:1268-27153 GCA_010110895.2 Picea sitchensis | reverse complement strand
ACATAAATTTGGCACATAAACTATCTTGCATATTTTAACACATGAAGCAAGGTCCTGTAAAGTTTATTTTTAATGAAGTAGAGGGTGCTTGCATAGCATAACAAGTCAGCCTTCTATTTTCAGACCAGGGGGGCACCAACAGTTTGGTAACCGTCTTTGTGTTTGTTTATGCATTTCATAGTTTAGTTGTTTTCTTTATTTTCCTGTACATGCATTTTTATTATGGTAATTAGTTTGTTGTTATAATTTAATTGTTTTGACTCTGTTTTGCAGGTTAGTATGATGAATTGTGTGAGCATGCATTAATATTGTAGTTAGGAATAGATCTGCAGATCCCTAGACTAACCCCATGTGCAATTAGATATTAGATTACGTTTTCATTTATGATTTTAGAATCAAGCTTAAAACATAGTTTTAATTAGAATAGAACAAAGTTTTTATTTGAGCTTTCTTTGACAAGGATTTGATGGATGGATAAGATAAATTTCAGTTTTTAATCATAGCTTGCTTATTTCATTTTTATGTATAATTGGCTTAGCTAGTTGTTGATTAATGTAGTTGTTAGTTTACTTTTTAATGTCATGTTTTAATTTATGTTTTTAAGCATTTTCTTATTGCAGTTAGGATTGTTAGAGTAGATATAACATAGTTTTCATTTTGTGTAATTTCCTTTCTAGAATTAAATTGCAATTATATTTATTAGTTAATGGTTGAATCTAGTTTTTCTTATGTAGTATAGAATTACAATGATGATCTCGTTATATTGTCAATGGGTAATAAATGAATATGTAGGGTAATTGACGATTGCTTTTTTCATGGCTAAATTCTCATTGGATTGTTTAATCCATACCTTTCACTTTTCTATTGAGATTAGTATTGATCTTATACCACTTGAATTGTCCTTTGTTGTCAAGTTCCATCGAGATATCATATGACACCGGAGACATTCACACAACCACCAACATTATGTTTGAGTTTTCTTAGATTAAAATATAGTTTTCTTTCTTTCATAGATTAAGAAATAGTTTTTCTTTCTTTCATAGATTAAAAGAGATAGTTGTCCTGCTATCATAGATCAGAATATATAGTTTCTTGCTTTCATAGATTAGATTATAGTTTTATTGCTGCTATAGGATAGATAGTCTTTTGCTTTGATAGACTAGATAGTAGTTTTTCTTATAATAGATTAAGAATTAGTTAGTAGTTCTTCTTGCTTTCAATTAAATAGATTTCCTTTCATGAATTAGAAATAGTTTTGAAATTTGAGTTAAGAACATAGTCCACTTTCCTCTTAGGCTAGATAATTGTTCAATGATAAGTTTTTATTTGATTACTTGCAGTAGAAGCTATCTTAGAGTAGTTAGTTGTTTACTTGCTTTAATAGGTTAGTTAGTTGTTTTGTCTATTTGCTTTAATATGTTAGCTAGTTGTTTTGATTACTTGTCTATTTGCTTTCATAGGTTAGTTAGTTGTCTTTGCTTACTTGTTTTCTTGCTTTAGTAGAATAGTTTCTTTATTGTTTATTTACTTGCTTTCATAGGGTAGTTTCTCATTGAATGTAGGATTTCAAGTTAAATTAGTTTGCTTTTATCATTTGCTTATTTTATGCTTAAAGTAGTTTTCTTTCACTTATTGTTTATTGTTGAACTAGTTTTCTTTACATAGGATTTTTACTTGTGGTCGTAGAACTATCCATCGATCCCTGGCCCAAAAGTACTTAGGTTACATAGTTTCAAGTTGCTTAGTAGGGTTTTCTCCTTAGACAGGTTTGCTTGAGTAGATTAGCCTTAGATAACTACCTTCCTTAGTTAGGCTATACTCTTACCAAACCTTCTACCTTTGGCATATATGTTTCTACAACTCTAAGTTTACTTACCCCAGGTTGAGAATTTAATTGAGGAGTTTTAGTGTGTTTTTAGTGCATATAGAACACCCATCATTTTTGGTGTCGTTGCCAGGGAGTTTTCTTAAGGTAAGAAGTAGTTAGGAAATAGATCATCCTTAGACCTTGGCATTAGCTTTGTAGTAGGGGAGATTTAAGAGGAGAGGTAAGAACTTGCGCATCTACTATAGCATGTTCCCCCAAACCCAATGGTAGTTTTTCTTTTTGTTTTTGTTTACTTTCATGAATAGACCTAGAAACCAAATGGTAGATTTTTCTTTTGTTTTAGCTTTCTTTCATGAATAGGCCTAGAGACCCACAAGGTATATACATTAAATCTAAATCAAACCTTTCAACCAAGGTTCCTTCCGATCTCTTTTGGGGAAGGAACGTTCCTCTTATAAAATCCACAGACCGATACCGAAAAACAAAAGCTAGCTCAACTCAAAGATCTAAAATAGTCTTTGAAGAGACTAATACAAGGATCACTATAGAACAAGAAATTGAAGCATCAATCATATTAGGAAAGGAGGCAAGACCACTTGAGCCTTCCACAGAACCAAACAATACAACCTTTTCTTTTACACCACCACCAGGGGATCCTAATTTTAAGGACATCATAGACCCTGAACATGTGAATCTTTTGTTTTGTAGTTCATCTAATGTAATCATCTCTCAAATTGACACAGAAACTTTGGCACCAATAGTCTCAACTGGCTCAAGTAGAGTCCTAGACATCCAATCATAGGAAGACCTTTCCATCAAAGGGAAACCTTGTTTTCTTCAAAGATAAAACCACCTAGGTACTCTCTTTTTGGAAATGAAGCCAATATGGATGATCAGGGAGACCATAAAAATGTAAGACATGGGGAGGAAGAAGAAACTGGAAACCAAACTGAAACTCCCTTCAGGTTTCTGATTTTAGACACCACTCCAAATGTCAACATGAAGAATATTCCTCTCTCAACACTGCCTACCTTTTACGGTAAAAACAGTGAAGATCGAGACACCTTCCTATTTGAATTTGACATCATGTGTAAGAGCTACAACTACATACAAGATGCCCAGAAATCAAAACTCTTTCCTGCCACCCTCAAAGACTCTGCACTAAGATGGTTCATGGGGTTGGGAGAATCCAGTATTAGTTCTTCAGAAGCCATGAAAGACATATTTATTAAGAAGTACCAAGACAACTGCAAGACCAAAGAGTCTCATAATGGCATCTTTAAAATCCAACAATTAGAAGATGATACCCTCGAAGATTATATGGAAAGATTTGGTTATATCTCCCAGAAGTCAAAATACCATGACCTCCCAGAGGATGCAGTTAAGGATCTTTTCCTTAAGGGAATTTCAGAAGAATATCTAGAGATTCGTAAACTGATGGAATTGGGTGACATCTCTCATAAACCATATGCTGAGATATGTGAAATGTGTAAAAATTACTCAAGGAGTAGAGCCAAAACAGGAAAGAATGTTCGGGACCCTTACGATAAAAGATTAAAACTAGTTAGTTCAGGTGGTATCACAAGAGAAAAGATAGGGAACCTCTTAGAAAACTTTAAGACATAAATCTTAAGCACAATAGGTTCCCAGTTGGACACCCTCAAAATAAAAAAGAAACAGGAGGAGGAAAATGCAGCAATGAGCATATATTGCCCAAGATGCAGGAGGAAGCATTCCTCAAGGGAATGCCCATTAGATAACATTTCAGTTTGTGTCTTCTGTATAGAAGACCATGTGACTGAAAAATGTCCATCATTTCCCGGTTTATTAGCCATCTATAGGAGTGGAGATCCTGGGGAATCTTCTTATGTACCTAGGAGGCCATGGAAGACTAGGAATTAACCGACATACCCAGATCTACAATCCCAAGTTCCACCCTATTATCAACAACAACAACAATGGAGCTCACCAAGTTGGAAAAACTGGTCTATTTGGTACCAACATCCTTGGTTTCAAGGATGGAGGGGAGGACATAATAAAGGAAACCCTAAAGCTCCACCTATCCCTATGTTGAACCATCGTTATCCTCAATTCCCATCGAACACTCTGCAACTTCTGCTAGGTTTTGTTCCACCACCTTTACCTCCTATTCCACAACAACAACCACTACAATATCAAAATGGAATCTCCCCGAGACCAACACTATTACCAACACAACCAGTGTCGAATCCCAATAATAAGCCCCTTCAACCTCTTCACAATGTTGAGATGCAGGCCTTCCCGACATATGTTATTGCTCGTATTACATTACAGGAAATTCAACTAAGATTGGGAAAAGTTCTGGAGAGGCAGCAACCTTTAGTAGTCATCCAGGAAGAAGAGGAAGAAGAAACCACCAAACAACCCACGGATGAAACTAGGTGGGAATATGTTATTATCCCAAAAAATCAAGAACCCAAGCTTCCCCAAAATGAACCTTCACAAATTACGAAGGCCCTTCCTTATCTGGACTGATTAGTAATCGAGAAACCTACCACCTGACTGGAATTTGACATTTTGAATGAATTGAAAAATATTTGTGTCAAGATTCCTTTACTTCAAGCCATTAAAGACATTCCAATCTACAGTAAGGTAGTCAAATAATTGTGTATCAAGAAGCCATGTAGGAAGCAAAAGAATCCCCCTAAAGTACACTTTATAGGAGGACTTTTCGAATACATATCAGAGCAGCCAAAACTAGAAAAATATGGGAATCCAAGAAACCCTATAGTGACCATAACCATTAATGAGGTCTCCATTGGAAACAATCTCATAGACCTAGGGGAAACCATTAATGTTATGACCGATACTACCTTGGAACAATTACAGTTACAACCTCTTCTTCGACCTACCCCAACCATTTTGGAATTAGAAAATAAGACTAAGGTTATACCTGAAGGGATTTTAGATGATATCATGGTTACTTTAGCCTCATGGGAGTACCCCGTATATTTTCTTGCCATTCATTCAAAGGATCCTAGCAAAGGCCATCCCGTTATTTTGGGAAGACCTTGGGTAGCCACAACCAATGCATTTATTGGCTGTAGAGAAGGAGAAATGACCATCTCGAATGGTCTCTTATCCAGAAGCTCACCATTTACCCTCCATCTCAACCTATTATGGAGAATCTATGGTATCTTGAATGTCCATATGAGAATGAAGATTGGGAAGAACCCGTATTGCCAAGTGACCATGCATGAGCACTTCAGTAGCACACAACATAAAATGTGCTAAACCAGTTTATTTTTGCTATCACATGTGTGGATTTTCCACAGTATTTTCCCCATTTTGAATACATGTTTGGGGAAGAATTTCAAGAACAATTAGATCCATCCATTTTGTCTTTAACATATTTTATCTTCGAGATAGATGAGTCTGCCATGTCTTATACTATGCCCTACGAGATTATTCCAAGACAAATTTTACATATACACTCTGGGCTAGATGTAGACCAACATAAATAGTTAGTAGATATCCTTAAAGAACAATCAGGAGCATTTTCCTGGGAATACACTGACATGAAGGGTATACACCCTGACACATGCATCCATCACATATACACCAAGGAGGAAATAACACCTATTAGGCAACCCTAGAGAAAGATGAACCCAACACTCAAAGACATAGTCAAGGAGGAAATCCAAAAGTTGTTAAATGTCAGATTTATCTATTCCATCTTTGACAGTAAGTGGGTATCCCCTCTTGTAGTGGTTCCAAATAAAGTGACTAGAAAATGGAGAATTTGTGTTGATTTTCAGGAACTCAACAAGACCACTCTGAAAGACTACTTTCCTCTCCCTTTCATTGACCAAGTTCTAGATACCTTGTCTGAAAATAAGTATTTTTCCTTTTTAGATGGGTACATCGGGTACAACTAGATTCTTACAGCACCCAAGGACTAGGAAAATACTACCTTTACTTGTCCTTGGGGCACCTATGCCTATAGGGTCTTACCATTTGGATTGTGTAATTCTCTTGCCACATTTCAATGAGCAGTATTAGGGATATTTTCTGATCTTATTCATGATTGTGTGGAGGTCTACATGGATGACTTCACAGTCTATGGAAACACTTACCAGGAACCCTCAGACAATTTAGAAAATGTCCTCATCAAATGCTAGGAAATGAACCTATCTCTAAGCCATGGAAAGTGCAAAATGTTGTTAACTGAGGGAGTGGTTCTAGGGCATCATGTTTCATTTGAAGGGATAAAAGTCGATCCAACAAAGATTGAGGTCATCGTCAGACTTCCACCCCCCAAGACTCAAAAAGAGGTGAGAATATTTCTTGGACATGCTAGATATTACCAACGGTTTATTGAAAATTTTACAAAGATTGTTACACCTATGTTTGGATTACTAATAAAAGATGTTGATTTTGTTTGGACTGAGCAGTGTCAATCTGCCTTTGAAACCATGAAAGCTAAGCTGTCTATGGCACTAGTTCTTAGAGGGCCCAATTGGACTCTCCCATTTCATATATCCATTGATGCCTCTGATACCACAATAGGAGGGGTATTAGGGAAGAAAGAGGACCAACAATCCTATGCCATTTATTTCATAAGCAAGAACTTGTCCCCTGCCAAGTTAAACTATACAGTTGCTAAAAAAGAATTCTTGGCAATTGTTCATGCTATTAACAAGTTTCGTCATTACATTACATGCTATGAATTATTTGTACATACCGATCATTATTCCATTAGATTCCTTGTGAATAAACCTATAATTGATGGCCGAGTGACTAGGTGGATCTTGTTATTGCAAGAATTTAATATTACTATGCTTGACCGACCTGGAAAGGATAATGTAGTAGCTGACTTTCTTTGCTGAATAAAAAATGAGGATGATGATATCCCTGTAGATGATAGTTTCCCAGATGAGCGCCTCTTTTCCCTTTCTGTCAATACCCCATGGTTAGCATATATGGAAAACTATCATGCTACTAGGAAGTTACCGTCTCATTTGTCACCTCATGAAAAGCGGAAAATTATTACACAAAGTGATAATTACTCTTGGGTTGGTGATGATATTTTTCGCACAGGTCCTGATTTGATTATTCATAGATGTGTCTGAGAGGATGAGGTACTTGAGATACTATGAAGTTTTCATGATGGACCATGTGGTGGCCACTTTTTTGACAAACGTACAACATATAAGGTGTTACATTTGGGTTACTATTGGCCTAGCATTTTCAAAGATGTTTCCAAGTATGTGAGAAGTTGTGATAGTTTCCAAAGGATAGGAAGACCTATGTCAGCTGAAGAAATGACTTTGCATGACCAAGTTGTGATAGAACCCTTTGAAAAATGGGCCCTTGACTTTGTAGGACCAATTTTACCCATGTCCCGTAGGAAGAACTATATTTTGGTTTGTATGGACTATGTCACCAAATGGGTAGAGGCAAAAGCTCTATTCAGGGCTACAAAGAAGTCTATTGTCGAATTTATCTATGAAGACATCTTTACCTGCTTCGGTGTCCCTCATGAAATTGTTACTGACCAAGGTACTCAATTCACTTCCAAGCTGATGAAAGAGCTAACAGATAAATATGGGATTAAACATTCTAAATCTTCTCCATACCACCCGCAAGCCAATGGTCAGGTAGAATCCACAAACAAAGTTCTGGAAGCCATCTTGACCAAGACTGTTCAATTACATCACCGATATTGGGTTGATAGGCTCCCAGAGGCTTTGTGGGCATACCAGACTACCTGGAGGAATACCACTGGGCATACCCCTTATGAGCTAGTGTACAAGAAACAAGTACTTTTACCAATAGAATTCGAAGTACGAACCTTCCTTATTGCCGCAGAATTAGGATTGAACCTGGATGAGGCTCAAAATCAATGGGCCCTACAATTGAATAAGTTGGATGAAATCAGGCAAGATGCCATACAACAGACAATATTAGTCCAAAACCAGAGGAGCAAGTGGTATGAAAAAGTTTATTAAGAAGAAACACTTCCAACCTGGTGATTGGGCCTGTTGTTTGATTCCCAATTCAAAACCTTCAAAGGAAAACTTACCACCTATTGGTTGGGCCCTTATGAGGTAGACACTGTATATGAAAATGGAGCTATAAAAATTAAAACAATTGACGATGGACAAGTCTCCTTTGTGGTAAATGAACACCGACTTAAATTTTATCATAAGCCCATTTCTAGAGAGGATTTTCTATAGGTCATGTCAAATGACAAGGCATTGGCCTTAGTAGATGGGGAAGTCCCCCCTTGTTCTTTAAATTTTTTCTGAATTTCCTACTATATATATGTAAATAGTTTTTGAATTTTGTTAATAAGGCAATTTTAGAGATTTCTGTAAGTATTTATTCCACTAGGAGTACATAGTTTCAAAAAATTATTACACTTGAATTTTGTGTCCACTAAAGCATCAAATGAATATGGACTTACTGTAATTAGCCATAGTTTTGCAAGAATTCTCATTTTTCAAGGCATTGTAAAGCAGTTTCTCTTGAAACTCTCACCACTGTATAAGGAAGTAATACCATAACTATCAAGCCTAGAGGTCTCTCGTACAGTTTTTCCAGGAAACCCTAGTAAGTGAGTCAAGTATATTTATCAAAGAGTAACAAGGAGGTATAATTAGCAGTTAGTCATGGAAACATCACAATAACTACAAAGGAAGAAAGTAAGTTGAGCCTAGAGATACCTTTCTGTTCTTTCTCAATGGTGCCATCCACTACACACTAAATAGCTTGATTATATCATATCTTTAGATAGGCCATGTCCACTTAAGTACCCCTTACGTTGGGACAATCACTAAGTAATATAATGGAAAGTCATTCTCTAACATAAATACCATCCCAATTAAAAAAAAAGAAAAACAAAGGAAAAGTTGTTTTCAGAGTTGTTCCCCCATCTTCTTGCATAAAGCAATCTTATACTAAAATATTAAAGGATGGAGGGCCAGTCTCTGAGGGTTTAAGAGTCTAACCCACTGGGATACTAAACAAGTCTGCTGGCAGGGGGTACCGGCCTATGGTATGACTAGGTAAACCCATTGGAGTACTGAATAGGCTTGGTGGCAGTGGGACATTCTACCTAGCGAGGATGGTAATATGGAAAAAATAAATAATGAATTTAAACTTGTCTTGATGTACGAAATTACTTGCAGAGAAAGATGACATGAAGTATGTGTGGTTAAGCTAAGGTTAATGAATCTCATACACTTTCCATTGGGAAATAACTCTAAGACTATCTTGAAACTCTCTTACCTATCTCTTATTATCTATATATAGGATCTCTTATCCTATAGGTGGGGCCATCCTCTAACCGTCTCGTCAGACCAATCTGTGAAATTTTATCTTTACACTTGACATACTATAAATCTTCGGCTATTGGGGGATACTGACTGGTTTCCTATACTTTTGATTGTGAGGTGTCACANATCTTTACACTTGACATACTATAAATCTTCGGCTATTGGGGGATACTGACTGGTTTCCTATACTTTTGATTGTGAGGTGTCACAATACTTAGGTGTGGGGGAGGGGTTCATGAGTTGACAAATGATCATTGCCTAGAGAAATAGATCTTTGCAAGAGTTTTTGTATTATTTCTTTGGTACCGATTATTACATTAATAGTCATGTTATGTTTGAAGTGATAAACTCCCATGTGCTATAAATTACTGAACATATGCCTAACAAACCATATCACTTTTATCGGTTTATCTTTCATTACAAGTTGTACATTGTAGGTTTGAAAATACATGTTTTTACTTGTTATAACCTGTTCATTGTAGGCTTGACATTATATGTCATATGCAAGAGGGTTTAGTGAGCATGAAGGAAAAATCAACAACAAGGGAACATCCTGCCTCTGCTCATTTACCACTGTGATTGTCCAAGACACTTCAAATTTGCAGGCTATCCATTACAGGAAGTGAAAATGTATTTAACACAGAGGTACTGGATGAAGTACCGTATGAGGTGCCATATGAAATATTGTATGAGGTTCCAAACAAAGTGCCATGTGAATTACACACTAGTAACTATCCTAGATTCCAGGTAACCAGAACTCAATTACATTCAATTGAATTGGTTGCAGACATTGATTGTAGATGCTTCATATGTTTATGATAAAATGTCCAAGTCAAAAGACTTGGACATTGATCTAACCACACATCATTACATTGCTCCAAAATGAGCCGTCAAATTCGAATTCTCCACACATGGCAGCCTGTGTTCACATGTGTGCAGCCCACTCCACTATATATGCATTCAAAATCGGGTTGGGCAACCATTATCTCCATTCTCCCTTGCCATTTTCTCTGCCCTGCATTAAGGAATTGCGCCCAACCTCTGCCATTTATTCCCCTATTCAAATCACTCTCAGACCATGCCCAATTCGTTCCATCTCTTGGCATGTTCACGCCCTTGCTTGGTTAATTTCACCTCAGTCAAAATTCCCAAGAGATACAAAGATTCCTCCTATACAGGCTTGTTTGCCATTCCCGAATTTGCACAGTGCAGAAAAGTGTTTTTGCGTGCAAGCTGGGGGCCATTTTTGTCTAGCTTGTAGGGCCACGATGACGACCTCTCCGTGCAATTTGCAGTCAGTTTCGATGGTAAGAAAACACATGTAGGGTCTTTTTCCTTTTAAGTCTCAGAGGAGTCCATTGCTGCAACAACCAAGCTCCCAATAATGGGAGATAGATGGTTCAAAAACCACCAATTTCCATGCTCAAGTTATAATAGGGTGTTTAAGCCCGAATTCGAGAGAATTTCAGGAGAAAAAGGGTATGCTAAGAAGTGGATCAAGGTGGAATTTATCAACCCCCTCATCATCATCACAAGGATAATTACATGTGAAGGTAGATACTCCACCTTCAAATCTTGTCATTTCAGATTATTGGCTCATTTTATGTTCAACAAACCTTTGAATTTCCCTTTATATTTTCTAAAAATCTTGGAGAAGATGTCCTCTCAAGTGAGGAAGAATGTGACTAACCCCCACAACAGTCTCTTTCACCATGGCTTGATCAAACTCCTTGGTCTAGCCGAATTAGAGTAGTAGGGGAAAACTTGGGATGCCTTTATCTACCAATTTTCAAACCCTCACCTTACAATTAAGACTGACAAAAATCCACTTAGCCTAAAAAATATCTCTCCATCCAAACCTCACTCTCCAAGAACTCCAAACCCCCTTTGGTCAGGCGATCAAATTTTGCTTAAAAATTCAAGGTGCTCGGAATCGCTTCAAATCGAATGAGAGCATAGGCCTTATTGTTGCAAACCCAACGCAACTCGTTTGGGTTCAAACAGATGTCAGGAGCGAGAGATATTGTGTTCTGTTCAAAATGGCAAATAGGTAAAAAAAGGGATGCTGACTGTACAGTCTGTACAATCCGTACGGACGATGACATGGCAGGCCGTACGACACGTGGTAGGAAGTTATTGGATAGTTGGCATGTGACATGGTTTGTTGGCAGCGAATGGGATGGTGACACGTGGCCCAATCAATGGCCACCACATGTCACCTGTTTGTTGGTTAAAATATTTGCACTTGGCAGGAGTCGACCCCGTGACCTCCGGGGCAGGGTAAATCTTTGGGAAAGGCTGCCCAACCGGTGCGCCCACACATGTTACTTGATATATATATGCATTGTAATATATTTAACATCGTATAAATGTGTGTTGGGGCGTGATCGGGTCGGGGCTAAGCCCCGGCCCATGGTTATATATTGTATTGCATACGACCGGTGCTACGGTGGTTAGACCCATCGTAACATATGTTATAACCGTTTGAATGTGCACAGTTTGATATGACATGTGACCAACGTATATGCGCGTGGGTTTAAACCTTACAGTTATATTAATGGTTTTAAACTTAAGCCCTGTTGTGTTATAGCGTGTGGTCATGTGATGACCATGTGCCGACGGGCCTTGGTAGTTATGGCCGATGCGTAACAGTTCAACAGTTTGGATCGGTTGTGTGATTGCGCCCAGTGCCAAGTTTTTACACTTTAAAATGCGTGTGGGCTAGGTTGAGCCAAGGGAGGTGCGTTTTGTAGATGCAGAGACAACAAGCTTGAAGGGGGGACTTCCAGGAAGCCTATCTACTTCAATTTTTGGCCAAACGAGGTGCCGAAAAAGCCCAGCTAGGGGTTTTTGGACATTCTGAAGCCATTGGAGCAGTCTATTTGTCATTTTGAGCATTGTAAAGCACATTTATTGGCACTTTGAGAAAATAATACAAATGATCCATTGGAAGCTGGACCAGGAGATGTAGCCCAAGAGAGGGGTGAACTCCTTTATCATTTGTTGTGTTATGTGTTTTCTGTTCATTGATTATGATGTTGTTTATATGAATCTTCAATGAGTAAATCCTATTAAAGTTGTGTTGCAAATTTGATCCATTTGCATTTTAACACATAAATTTAACTTGCAAATATTTTCAAGAGTACAAGTCTTCTTCATTTTTAGATCACCCTTGCACAAACCCTCTCTTTGCCCAAACAACAGAAAAAACTTGTTGATATCCCTACTTCTTCATCGGGTAAAAAGACTAAGATAAAATACCAAAAGAATCCTATTGTTACACCCCCAATGCCTTCACTCACTCTTGATCCTACACCTAAGAAGCGCCAAGAAGTAATTCAACAATAATTTCCCATTATTCCCACAAATAGGAGGGGATCCAATTGATTTGGTAAAAGACCCTTTCGAAAGAATACCCAGAGTATAAGAACCAAACCTTATGCAAAACACATGCCTACTTCGGATCCTATCCAAGTGTCCTCCGATCTTGAGAGCCCTCATAAGATACCTAGGGAAGTTTTTGCAGATGGATTAGAGCCACTAAGGAAGACAAAATCAGAGCCTACCTCTCCTTACCAATCCCCCATCACTCCTACTTCACCCATGCCTATTCTAGATCCTAAAACTGATAGATTTTCCACATCCCTCAAAGGATCTAAGCCTTCCTCAGAGACCACCGATTCTATCCCAACCATAGAGAAGCTACAAAAAGAAAACCATCATCTTCTCCAACAATTGGCAGGGAGGAATACAATAGATACACACCTTCATCATGAAAATCTAGTCCTTCAAACAAAAGTTAACTCTCTTCAACGATTGGTTGATGAGATGACCAAATCGAACAACAGCCTTAGAGCACAGCTGAAGCAATATAAGAGGCATAAGGCAAAGTCTTCACAACAAGAAGGAGAGGCTTCTAAAGACGACCCTCCTCAGCAAGCCTAGTCATGAGGGGTAACTTATTTTTGTTTGTAGTGGGACCTACAAAATCGTAAGTGTGGGGGTAAGGTTGGGCCCAAGATATGATCAATTTATGACAGTTATTAGACACTTTTTTCCGAATGTACATATGTGTTTTTCACGTTTTGAAGGAGATTTTTGAAGAATTTTATGCTAAAACGGTATGATCGACAATGGGTATGTATGATTCATGTTTAATGATTGTATTAAGTATAATTCATCATGTTTTTTTGCTTCCAAGGATCTGATTCACATTTTTTGGTGTTACAAGGCGAAAACGCACCACGTTTCTGCTTCCGACACTCAGTCCGACACTCCTTCCAACACTCATTCTGGTACCCGATCCGACACTTTATCTAGCACTGTGTATTGCACAAAAACAGAGGGCAATTTGGCGGTTATTATATTGGCGGCCAGTGGTGGGCGAATCCAGAACATGGGTTTTTTTCGTGCTTGCCCCCTCCAGCTACTGAGCTCCCGACAACTCAGTTTTAGTTGTTCAAGAGAGCGATTATTGGCTCGCTCTGTTTTATCAGCTAGGGTATCATTTAATGAAAATTGCAGAACTTAGAAGTGGTTCGACTCTCCTGTGGTTGACCACTTGGTCTGTAAACATTATAAATACCACTGAGGTGGACAAACATAAGTTAAGAAGTAGCAGAAGCATCAGTGTGATAGAGAGAAACACTTTTTTACTCTGTTTTTCCATTTCATATTGCCAGATTATACAAGAACTGTGTTTTTGAGTTTTTATGGTGAATTCATCTTGCTAAGAGCATGGTGTGCTTTTAGAAAGTGACCATGACTTGTTGGGGGGCCCACCAACAATCTGGTAACTGTCTTTGTGTTTGTTTATTCATTTCATAGTTTAGTTGTTTTGTTTATTTTCCTGTATAGGCATTTTTATTATGTTAATTAGTTTGTTGTTATAATTTAATTTTTTGACTCTCTTTTGTAGGTTAGTATGATGAATTGTGTGAGCATGCATTAATCTTGTAGTTAGGAACATATATGCAAATCCCTAGACTAACCCCATGTGAAATTAGATATTAGATTACGTTTTCATTTATGATTTTAGAATCAAGTTTAAAATAGAGTTTTAATTAGAATAGAACATAGTTTTTATTTGAGATTTCTTCAACAAGGATTTGATGGATGGATAGGATCAATTTCAGTTTTTAATCATATCTTGCTTATTTCATTTTTATGTAGAATTGGCTTAGCTAGTTGTTGATTAATGTAGTTGTTAGTTTACTTTTTAATGTCATGTTTTGATTTATGTTTTTAAGCATTTTCTTATTGCAATTTGGATTTTTAGAGTAGATATAGCATAGTTTTCATTTTATGCAATTTCCTTTCTAGAATTAAATTGCAATTATATTTCTTAGTTAATTGTTGAATCTAGTTTTGCTTACATAGTATGGAAGTACAATGTTGATATCGTTATATTGTCGATGGCTAATAAATGAATATGCAGGGTAATTGACGATTGCTTTTGTCATGGCTAAATTCTCATTGGATTGTTTAATCCATACCTTTCACTTTTCTATTGAGATCAATATTGAGCTTATACCACTTGAATTGTCCTTTGTTGTCAAGTTCCATTGAGATATCATATGACACCGGAGACATTCACACAACCACCAACATTATGTTTGAGTTTTCTTAAATTAAAATATAGTTTTCTTGCTTTCATAGATTAAGAAATAGTTTTTCTTGCTTTCATAGATTAAAAGAGATAGTTCTCTTGCTTTCATAGATCAGAATATATAGTTTCTTGCTTTCATAGATTACTTGCTTTAATACGTTAGTTAGTTGTTTTGTCTATTTGCTTTAATATTTTAGCTAGCTATTTTGCTTACTTGTCTATTTGCTTTCATAGGTTAGTTAGTTGTCTTTGCTTACTTGTCTGCTTTCTTTATTAGAATAGTTGCTTGCTTGTTTATTTACTTTCTTTCATAGGGTATTTGCTCATTGAATGTAGGTTGGCAAGTTAAATTAGTTTCCTTTTATCATTTTCTTATTGTTATGCTTAAAGTAGTTTGCTTTCGCTTATTGTTTATTGTTGAACCAGTTTTCTTTATATAGGATTTTTACTTGTCGTCTTAGAACTATCCATCGATCCTTGGCCCAAAATTACTTAGGGTACATAGTTTCAAGTTGGTTGGTAGGGTTTTCTCATTAGATAGGTTTGCTTGAGTAGATTAGCCTTAGATAGCTACCTTCCTTAGTTAGGATGTACTCTTACCAGCCCTTCTACCTTTGGCATATATTTTTCTACAACTCTAAGTTTACTTACCCCAGGTTAACAATTAAATTGAGGGTTTTTAGTGTGTTTTTAGTGCATATAGAACACCCATAATTTTTGGTGCCGTTGTCGGGGAGTTGTCTTAAGGTAATAAGTAGTTAAGAAATAGATCATCCTTTGACCTTAGCATTAGCTTGGTAGTGGGGGAGATTTAATACAAGAGGTAAGAACCTGTGCATATGCTATAGCAGTTTCCCCCAAACCCAATGGTAGTTTTTCTTTTCTTTTTGTTTTTGTTTACTTTCATGAATAGACCTAGAAACCAGATGGTAGCTTTTTCTTTTGTTTTTGATTTATTTCATGAATAGGCCTAGAGACCCACAAGGTAGATACATTAAATCTAAATCATACCTTTCAACCAAGGTTCCTTCCGATCTCTTTGGGGGAAGGAATGTTCTGCTTATAAAATCTGCAAACCGATACCAAAAAACAGAAGCTAGCTCAACTCAAAGAGCTAAAATAGTCTCTGAAGAGACTAATACATGGAGCACTATAGAACAAGAAATTGGAGCATCAATCATTTTAGGAAAGGAGGCAAGAACACTCGAGTCTTCCATGGAACCAAACAATACAACCTTTGCTTTTACACCACCACGAGGGGATCCTAATTTTAAGGACATCATAGACCCTGAAGAGGTGAATCTTTTGTTTGGTAGTTCATCCAATGTAATCATCTCTCAAATTGACATAGAAACTTTGGAACCAATAGTCTCAACCAACTCGACGTCCAATCCATAGGAAGACCTTTCCATCAAATGGAAACCTTGTTTTCTTAAAAGATAAAACAACTTAGGTACTCTCTTTTTTGAAATGAAGCCAATATGGATGATCAGGGAGACCATAACAATGTAAGACATGGGGAGGAAGAAGAAACTGGAAACCAAATTGAAACTACCTTCGGGTTTCTGATTTTAGACACCACTCCAAATGTCAACATGAAGAATATTCCTCTCTCAGCACTGCCTACCTTTTACGGTAAAAACAATGAAGATCCAGACACCTTCCTATTTGAATTTGACATCTTGTGTAGGAGCTACAAGTACATACAAGAAGCCCAGAAATTAAAAACATTTCTTGCCACCCTCAAAGACTCTGCACTATGATGGTTTGTGGGGTTGGGAGAATCCAGTATTAGGTCTTGGGAGGCCATGAAAGACATATTTCTTAAGAAGTACCAAGACAACTACAAGACCAAAGAGTACCGTGATGATATCTTTAAAATCCAACAATTAGAAGACGAGACCCTCGAAGATTATATGGTAAGATTTGGTTATATCTCCTAGAAGTCAAAATACCATGACCTCCCAGAGGATGAAATTAGGGATCTTTTCCTTAAGGACATTTCAGAAGAATATCTAGAGATGCTTAAGATGATGGCATCAGGTGACATCTCTCATAAACCATTTTCTGAAATATGTGAAATGTGTAAAAATTACTCAAGGAGTAGAGCCAAAATAGGAAAGAATGTTCGGGACCCTTACAATAGAAGCTTAAAACCAGTTAGTTCAGGTGGTATCACAAGAGCAGAGATAGGGAACCTCTTAGAAAACTTTAAGACATATATCTTAAGAAAAATAGGTTCCCAGTTGGACACCCTAAAAATAAAAAAGAAACATGACGAGGAAAATGCAACAATTAGCATATATTGCCCAAGATGCAGGAGGAAGGATTCCTCAAGGGAATGCCCATTAGATAACATTTCAGTTTGTGGCTTCTGTACAAAATACCATGTGACTGAAAAATGTCCACCATTGCCCAGTTTATTAGCCATCTATAGGAGTGGAGATCATGGGGAGTCTTCTTATGCACCATGGAGGCCATGGAAGCCTAGGAATCAACCCACATACCTAGATATACAATCCCAAGTTCCAATCTATTATCAACAACAACAACTCTAAGTTTACTTACCCTGGGTTGACAATTTAATTGAGGGTGTTTAGTGTGTTTTTAGTGCATATAGAACACCCATCAGATCCTATTCTAGAGTTTTTATTCAAATTTTAAAGCTACCATTGATAGTCTAGGCTATAAGATAAGCATTATAAGACTAAAGGAGGGTTCAAATGTTTTGAGAGAACACTCATATTTTTTATGTTGTCTATGTAGCAGAGAGTACCTCCTATTATATGTACCAGACCTAAGACACTTTGGATAATATAAATCAGTCTTGTTCCTTATCATCTTGTTGCTATCTAATTCTGATTACAGTCTATTGAATGATTCATTTGGCTTAATTGTACCTATGTTGCAATGGAGGATATGTTGTGATATTGATTATAATTATATCATAGTTTTCTCTTTGATTATGAGAAGTTATTGTTTCAAAGGGTTTTCTTCATATGTATGTCCATAATACCTAATGTATATGGTAGGAATATTAAATTTTTCTTATTAGGTCTTCCACCTGCCCACTTTATTTCTTAAAATCACGATCCAAGTTACTCAAAGCCTTATTTGTTGGTGCATATTGTATGGATTAAGTTGTGATTGACATTTTTTTTTCTGAGTTTTTCATCCATTTTCCACCTTATCATAAACACTTATCTTTAATTTTATGATGGGTATCGGGCTTTCACTTACAACAGTCTAAGTGTGACTTCTATTGCTAACATTTTTGGTGTCATTGTCGGGGAATGGATTGAAGACATTTCCCTAGGTTGTATGATAAGACAAATTACAGATTTTGATGGTGCATAGTAATCAGTAAATAGAAGACTGCAGATTTCACTTGGTGACTCCAAGGTTCACCTGTGGCTCCCAAAGGTAGACACACGAGGTTGAATCCATAGTCACCTTTGGTTGCACCTGAACCTGATCTAGAAAATATCTTGAAGAAGGGAAAAGTTTTGCAAGGATCTTCCTCTTCCACATCCTCAGGTACTTTTGGAAATTTACCTGACTCTGATTTCCATACTCCAGTTGTTGTTTCTCATTTTTCTCATTTTCCTATTGCTTAAACTCCTGCAAAGTCTAAACTAGGAGATTTCCCTGTAGAATATTCATCTTTTTCTCCTGAGTTGAAAGAAGAAAGTCTTGAAAATTTTGATGTTCTTGCATCCCCTGAAGTTTTAAATTGGTTTAGGCTTGAGATTTTGGAATATTTTCCTCTCTTAGGTTCTCCTTCTCCCCATTATTTCAAATTGGTTGTGACCAAAGAAGAAGGAACCTTAGTTCCTCTTAAGTTTTCCCCATCCAAATCCAAGACCCAACCACTTTTTGTTAAGTCTCAAACTCCTCCATCTTATAATCTTCCTTTTCCCAAGATACCTGATATATAGATTACAACTTTTCTTGTCAAATCACCTCCTACTTCTCCTATAATTCAGAATACACCTTTCCCTAATCAAATGATAGGGGCTAATCCTCCTCGAAATAGAATGGATGCCATTGTGGCTGTTAGGTATGCCCTTCTGGGGCTTCCTCATCCTATGAATTCCCTCCCAATAGGAGATTATCTAAGGTATATGCCAAAGTTCATAGGAGAGGAGGATATCACTGTAGAAGAACACCTTGCAACATTTTATACCTATGCTGATAATTTGAATATTGAGAATGAGGATGTTCAGATGAGAGTTTTTGTACTAAGTCTTTATGGTGAAGGCATGAAATGGTTTAGGAGTTTAGCTCCTGGATCAATTTTTGGGATTGAAGCCCTTGATGATGCCCTTTTAAGGAATTGGGGTGAAAAGAAGGATTTTATGTATTATATCACTGAATTTGGAGCTCTCAAAAGAAAAGAAGGTGAATCAATATCAGAGTTTTCAAAAAGGTTTAACAAAATGTATAATAAAATCCCTACTAAAATCAATCCTACTAAAAATTCTTCTAGAATAACCTATGCTAGTGCCTTTGACCCTAATGTTTGTCTTATGTTAAGAGAGAGAAGATCTACTTCAATAGCCTATTTGCAAGATGTTTCCCTAGAAGTGGAATCAAACATATTGGATGCAAATAAATTAAGAGGCAAATCTGATAGGGATAGGAGGAAACAAAAAGTAGAAGCTTCTACTTCTGATTCTTCATCAACTAACCCTCATGTGGATGAATTGATCAAGTTAGTCAAGTCACTTTCCGTAGAAATGGAAAAACTTAAACTTGAGGGGAGACAAGCCAATAGAAACACACAAGATTTTAGAAATAGGAACAATTTCAGAAGACAAAACAATGCACCTCAAATTCTTCAAAGAGATCATAGGAATATAGAAGATCAAAAGGTTCAAACCCCTCTTCAAAGAAATCTAGTTGATGATGAAGAAGGAGAAAATAAGGAATTTGATCAATAAATTCACTGTCTAGGAGACACGTATACTTCCCTTCACCTAACTCAATCTACTTATGAAGAGTGTTTAATGAACAACAAACTAAATGAGTTAAGTAAGGGAGAGAAAACAAATGAAAATAAGAATAAGTACAATTTGAGGTCAAAACAGAAAGAGGGAAAGCCTAGTACATCCAATTAGCCTAAAAAATCAGAACTCTCTACTAAAACAATGGCTACACCAAAGAAAGGAAATAAAGAAAAAAATAATCAACCTGTGGTTAAAGCCCCTATCCAAGAAGTAAAAGAAATTTTGAAAACCCCGTCTTCTTTTAACTTTGAGAATGAAATTCAGAAGATAAAAATTCTAGTCCCTTTCCTAGAGTTGATAAAGAATGAATATTTCAAGAATTCCATTTCTAATCTGCTGCAACCTTATTTTTCTTCTCATTCAATTGATTTAGGAAATTTGCAAGATGAAAAACCTACAGTTATATTGTGGCCTTTAGTAGAATATAGAGATGATTCCTCTCCTCCTTTTTATACCTCATTGAATGTACATGATAAGATCTTGCACAATTTCCTAATGGACTTAGGTGCATCCCATAACTTAATACCTAAATCTGTCATGGATGAACTGGGTTTAGATATCACCAAAGCATATCATGATCTATATTGCTTTGATTCAAGAAACATGAAATGCCTTGGGGTGATTAAAGATTTGGTTGCTACTCTCTTTCAACTGCCCATGAAGAGTATTGTCATGGATATTGTAGTTGCATATGTCCCCCCAAAGTTTGGGATGTTATTGTTTAGATCATGGATTAAAATCTTGGGAGGGACATTGCTGATGGATCTCTCTTATGCCACAATACTAGTCTTTGGGGGTGAACACAAAAGGTTGTATAGAGAAGAACAATTGGCTTACATTATTAGTGATGAAGGTAATCCCACAAACCATCCTATTTATGTTGTTGACACTTATTTGGGATCTAGCATTCTACAACTCACTGATCTTCCTCAGTCACCTCTGGAAATAAGAAAGCCATCACCAACACCATGTGAAACAATCAAACAAGGTGCTCAAACTTGGAAAACATTTTTTGATGGGCCATATTCTAAGGATAGTGTTGGTGCTGAAGTTGTTTTCATTTCCCCCCCTCAATAAGTCATAAATTTTTCTTTCAAGTTGGAATTTGAAACCACAAACAACATTGCATAACACGAGGCCCTAGTTTTGGGGATGATGGTTGCTAAAGATATGAAAATTGAAGAATTATCAGTTTTTGGAGATGCAGAGTTGATTGTACATCAGGTCAGAAATTTATATCAAGAAAAACATCCCAAGATGAGGAATTATAGAAATGAGGTATGGGATCTAATTAACAATTTCTTCTTAACTTTTAACATATCCTTTGTTCCTAGGGAGGAAAATGCATTGGTTGATTCCCTGGTTGTTTCTGCTAGTAACTTTAAACTCCCACTACCTCCTAAGCCCAAGTATGATGTTGAGGTAAAGTATAGGCCTTCTATACCTGACAATGTCAAAGATTGGAAGGTTTTTGAGGATGATATTGAAATAAAAATATTTTTGGAAATAGTAGAGGAATTTCCCGCTCTTCACATTGATCAATACCAAGATGATGAAAAAAATCATCATGCTGATAAATTCTTGAACAAGATTACAAACCTCAAGATTTTCCAGTTTCCTAACAATCATATCCCCAAGGGATTGGTTCCTTTGGAGAGATTTTTTGATAGTAATGATGTGGCTGTCAAAGTTAGAGGTTTGAATGAAGATTTTGATTTGAAAGAGTGTAATCTAGGTATTGATGAAGATCCCAAGTATGTTAAGTTGTCTAGTAGCCTGTCAGAAAAACAAAGAAATGCGTATATCAAACTGTTAAAGGAATTTTATGATGTCTTTTCTTGGAAGTATGATGATTTGCAAACTTATGATACAAGCATTATTGAGCATAAAATACCTTTGAAGGATGATACCAAACCATTTAGACAAAAACTAATGCAGATCAATCCTATGTTGCTGCCCATTATGGAGAAGGAGGTAAAAACATTTCTTGATGCTCAAATCATCATACCTTTGAGGTATTCTAAGTGGATACATAATCTTGTCCATGTTAGGAAAAATAATGGAGAAATCATAATTTGTGTTGATTTCATAAATTTAAACAAGTGGTCTAGGAAAGATAATTACCCATTCCTAAGATGGAGCATATTTTGCAAAGGGTGACAAACTCAACAAGTATGTTCATGATTGATGTCTTTTCAGGCTACACTCATATCTCTGTTTTACTTGAAGACAGGAATAAGACAACATTCACCACTCCTCGGGGTACATTCATGTATTATAAAATTCTCTTTGGTCTCATAAATGCAAAGGAAACCTTCCAATGTGCAATGGATATTTCTTGTATTGGAGAAAAGGATAAGTTTGTGGTGATCTACTTGGATGACATCATAGTGTTTTCAAAATTTGATCAAGATAATTATCAACATTTGGAGAAGGTGTTCCTGAAATGAAAAAAAATTGGACTATCACTAAATCCCAAGAAGTCCCTTTTTGCTATGAAGGAAGGTAATATGTTGGGACATATTGTGTCAACTAAAGGAATAAAAATTGACCCAAGTAGAGTAGAGGCCATCAAGAATTTATCTTTCCCTAGGTCCAAGAAAGAGAGTCAATCCTTCCTAGGTAAGATAAACTTCTTGAGAAGATTCATTTCCAATTTTTTTGAGTTAGTTAAGTTTATCACATCCATGCTGAGAAAGGGGAATGAGGTAAAATGGAATATTGAAGCTAGGAATTCTTTTAATCAAATTAAACAAGCACTGACTGAAGCATTTTTTCTTATCAGTCCTGATTATTCAAAATAATTTCTGATATTTTCTTTTTCCTCAAATGATACATTAGTTGTTTTTCTCCTTCAGAAAAAATCAGATGGAATGGAGAAACCTATTTATTTTTTCAGCAAGGCTTTGATAGATGTTGAAGTCAGATATGACATCATGGAGAAGCAATCTTATGCTTTGGTCAAATCCCTCAAAGATTTCGGAGTATATGTTCTACATTCCATAATTATTGCTTATGTCCCTTCAAGCTCTGTTAAATAAATTCTAATTCATCTTGACATAGATGGAAAGAGGAGTAAGTTTGCCAAAATTATTGAGTTTGATATTGAGATGAAACCTAGAAAGCTAGTGAAAGGATAAGGTTGGGCTAGATTGTTAGCTGAATCAAATTGTAAGGAACTTCGGGTTAATTTTGTGAATGCATATTTTGTATATTAGTAGACTGATATTACTAGCATCATCTCACATATCAGCCCAAAGTTGACAGAGTGTAGTTGGTACAAGGAGCTCATCCATTTATTACAGAAATTTTACCCTCCTACTGGACTTGAGAAGACTAAGGTGAGGGATTTAAATCTCAAAGAAATCATATATTTAATTATTGATCATGTTCTGTATTGGAAGGATCTCGTAGGGGTTATTTTAAGATGGTTGGATCGAGAAGAGGCAAATCAAACCATGACTAATTTTCATGATAGCCTATGTGGAGGTCATCATTTTTGGAGGTCTACAACATATAAAATACTTAGAGATGGGTACTTATGGCCTAGTTTATTCACTGATGTATGTGCAAAGATCAAGGCTTGATGTTGGTTTGTTATTATAATTTATCAGTTATCTACTATGATCTTACCTTACTGTCATAGATTGACCCAGGCTCATATTTAACAAGCTTTTAACAAAATCCCTCTAAAACTATCGCCCCCCTTGGTAAACCAGAAGGAAACACAACACACATGGCATACTGCACAGTCTCACCCGAGATAGCTCTATGGGTGGATGCAATACTCACGTGCTTGAATAATGGGAGTGAGTGGAGATTTGTGGTTGTACCTTGTGATATTTATTTAATTAGTCTAACCTCTTGATTAAAGCAGTCATTCATGCATGAAGAGTATCAGATCTTAACTAGTTTCATTCATCTAGTATTCAATAGTTAACAATAATAGAGATGCATACATTCAATCACATAACACAAATGTTACTGTGGTTCACCCCCTCCTGGGCTATGCCCACAAAGATCTAGCTCTCAAGATCTTTATTATGTCTCAACAATATGTCCCACCACGCGTGTTTACAATATTGGATCTTACAATCTCAATAGGCTTCCCGATCCATGTGAGGCTGACTAGATCGCACTAGGCTCCTCAACTTGTGATATAAACCTCAGGATCGAGTCACTTACTTCTTCTCTAGCTCACCATCTTACGAAATAGTACAGTTCTTACAAACCTTACAACTTCTAGACTCTCCCTTTGTGTTACAGGTGAATCCCCCTGTGGACAAGTGGATTCCCTCTTGGTATCTAGACCCCTAAAACCAAGACAAAAAGGGTGTTGTCATTGGTCACTGACATCCTTTTAGATCTAATTAAGCTAATGTATGAAGAGGAAGAAGAAAATTTTACCTTTTAAATGGTGTTTTTCCTCGCACAATCTAAGTTGAGCTTCAATCCTAAGCTCCTTGGTAAGTCCTATAGAACAAACAAAGATACAACAAACTTCCTATTATACTGAGATTAGCTCAAAAATAGATCTATCTACTAGAGACAAGTTCATGTGGAACAAACAAAAACTTGAAAGAAACAGGCCAAGCATATATATATATATATATATATATATTAATGAGAACAAATGAAGAGTACTTACAGACCTTTGATAAAGGTGCAACAACTTCTTCCAGCTCTCTTTGTCCAACCTTTGCTCAAGTAATCCACACCGATTGTTCTCCAATCTCCTACCTTCTTATGAGATCATATGTTAGGTATAATTCTCAATCTCCACATATCTTTTCACCATGAGAAGGCCTCCTTATATAGGCTTTGAGAGGCCCATCCACTTGAGATATCCTTGGGATAAGTTAAGGATTATTCTCCTTCAGTTGTGGATCTTCCCTAAGATCATGCCTTGACCTCTGATTCGAATCCAACCACCTTTAGATATTGAGGGGATTATTCGCTCAATTATCTCAACAAACCAAATTTCACTCAGGAAGGGTAGCGCTCCCCCAAAATGGGGCAAAAAGTGTTGCAATTCTCCCCCCAATGAGGTCAGGGAGAGCTGGCACTCCTTGATAGTGCATAGGGGAGCGTTGCCTTACAAAAATAATTTTTAAGAGGCTTTCTCCATGGCAAAAGATGTGTACTTGTCAACTGATTTCTCCTCTTCAAAACTAGTCTTTGAGGTGTCTTAAGTGTCCTTATGATGTCATTAGAGAAACGACATAGGAAGGATAACAATATGATGTTTGTGACACTTGTGACCAATATGCGACACTTGAGACATTTGTAACGATGACACTAGCCATCATTGCAATGAGTGTTTTTGATGTGTAACAAATTTCCCCCCAAAGTGCAAAGTCAGAAGACGATGATGACTGAAGTACTTTGTATACTTTTTAAAGAAAGGGTATGGACTTAGAGAGGCTAGAAAAAGCTACACACAACTATCAAACAAATATTATGACATGTTTCAAACCCAAGGAAGGAATACCTATGCTTGAGTGATAAAGACTTTTTAAGGTATGGATACCATAGAATACACTACGGATCCATAACTATATTGACAAAAAGGTATAGCCACTAAAGATACAATGTGGATCTATACTTCTATGACCTGAACTGATCGTAGCCATGAAGAATACATAGTGGATCTATGAGATCACAAGACATAGCCATGATCAATACAAAGTGGATCTATGTTACAGTATATGTGTCAATGTTCAAAGAAACTCCATCGCAACCCGGGAAAAGTTCATATAAGATTGATGACTCAACCCAGGGTCTTCTTATCGATCCCCATGTAGTATGAATATAACCATGTGAATAGATGTCTTGACTGTTAGAATAACAGGACTGCAGAGCAATAAAATAAAACAAATGTGGAAACAAAACACAAAAGATACACAATACAATAGAGACACAGATTTACATGGTTCACCCAGTGTGGGCTACATCCACCAGAGAAATTTCCAGGTCCTTCCTTTATTATTATCTAGCAAATGAAGGGATACAACCTACATCAAAACCCGTTGTAACTTCCTCTTCTTTCTCTCACAGTATCCTCTCTCAGAATACAATACTCGCCATAATGCATAGCCGCAATACATTTCCCTCATAACAG
>SNQJ01S0020730.1:159512-171214 GCA_010110895.2 Picea sitchensis | reverse complement strand
TTCTCTCTTTAGGAACTCAGGCCACTGACCCCTTCTGAAGGCAACATATAGGTTTACATCATTAACGATCATAGGGATGACGAAAATAATGTGTAACACTTACTCACTTTCATGATTTAGTGGGATCATCCTAACCTCCTCACCTTATCCTCTTCAACTTATAAAAGGAGAGGAGTTCTCATGGAGAAATTCAGCTTTGGTTAGCTTTGGAGCTTTGGTGGGCTTGGAATTATTAGCTTGGTTGGAGTGGCTTTGAGATTTTCCTTTGTCAAGATAGATTTTGAATATTATCAGATCTGTGCTCTCAGAATTCTTGGAGTGAAAGTGTGTGGGGAACAAAGGATAGTTGGAAGGGACCTTACGACATCAAGGCCACGGTTGTAATCTCTCTTTCACATTTAATATGATACAGTAATATGATTCTTTCCTATAAAGCTTGTTGTGTTTTATTGTATGATTCCTTGATCACATACATAGGTTTATATTGAGTTTATGCTATTGCTATCACTTTGGTTGGTTTCTTTCTTTTGTAGGATCATCATTGTATGAACGTTGGAACAGAGCTAGGATGGCGATGGTGAGAGGAAGTGACATTTAAACAGTATGTCACCTATCCCTCTTTAGTTAGTAAATTCAATATCTAAAACTTAAGGAAAGCGTCATGTTCTGGTGTGTTTTGTTCTATATCTAGGTGGATCTAGGGAGATCAGTTAGTGTCTGCACCTACCAATTTTTCTGATAACAATGGTGTAAAACTGGTGGAAGTTTTGACTGCTGTGCGATAAGCCCATAAAGAGGAAAACAACATATGATGCTAGTTTGTCTTTTGTTTGTTGATGATACATTGTAGCATGGATTTGATGACTTTATTGACAACCTCGACCTGTCCGTTGGATTGAGGGTAGTTTGGGGAGGCAAAATTATGGGTGAAGCCTAATTTTGAGCAGAGTTATGCAAATATCTCGTTCTCAAAATGTTTTCCATGATTAGAAACTAACTATTGTGGGACTCTAAACTTGGTAATGACATGGTTGAAGAAAAAACGCGCTGCTGTGTGAGTAGTGTTGTTAAATGTGGGCATGGCTTCAACCCATTTGGTAAAATAATCGACAACCACCATGATGAACTTGTGTCCATTATTGGATGGATGATTTCAAGTCATGAAGTCTATGCCCCATTTGCAAAAGGGGTTGGCTGTGATGACTGGGTGTAGAAGAGTTGGTGGAGCTCGTGCTTTGTTGGGATAAATCTGGCATTTATCGCATCATTTGATAGCATGGATGTAATCATGAAAAAAATTGGGCCAGAAGTATCCTGCTCGAATGATATTTTGGGTGGTGGACATACCCGAGAGGTGTCCACTGCAAGTGTCATTGTGGCAATCATTCAAGACTATTTCGGCTTCATTGATGGTCAAACATCGCCGAAGGATGGTGTTGACCCCGTGACGATACATAACGTCTTCGATGAGGAGGTATTGTGGGGCCTCATGGAAAATGCATCGACAATCATCCCTAGAGAGGTGAGACCAAAATTTTTGTGTACGAAGGTAGACGAGAAGGTCATCATACTAGGGATCGTCTGAGGGGATGAAGAAGAGGTGTTCATCGAGGAAATCCTCATTAATGGGAGAAGATTTGGCGTCTAAGGGAAATGTAATGAGTTCAGCTAGGACAAGAGCTTTCTTACTTTTGGGAGTAGAGAAATATAGATTGTATTCCTAGAGGATGACGATCCATCGATAAACTTTTTCGTTAATATGTCATTGACTAAGAAAGTACTGCATGGGGTTGGAATCGGCTATGACCTTGGTCGTGCGAAACAAAATTTAATGCCACAGTTTTTGGACTGTGAGGACAACTGCTAACGCAATCTTTCATCATGATTATATTTCAAGGGTGGTCTTGAAAGGTTTTTACTAATGTAGTAAATCACATGTTCATGCCCATCATTTCCTAATTGGATGAGGACTCCTACAACTGACACAATGAAGGCTGATAAGTAGACGATGTAATTGTGATCATAATATTGGGGACTAATCAAAGGGGAATTGGATAGGGTGGCCTTTAAATCATCAAAATCTACTTGATCATGTTCATCCCATCGAAATGGGATATCATTATTAAGTAAGTGGAGAAAACCATGTGTGCGAGTGGCATAGTCTGGGACAAAGTGACGTAGAAAGTTGGCTTTTCCTTGTAGGCTCTGCAATTGGCGTAAATTCATAGGTGGTGGAATTTCTATGATAGATTGGACCTTGAGGGGGTCCACAATGATTCCATGTTGGAGACAATGAACCCAAGGAGGCGCCCAATAGTGACGCAAAAGACACACTTGAGGGGGTTCAAGAGGATATTATATTGGCAACATCGTTGAAAAATGATGCTTAATTCGTCTAAATGTTGGGTTCACTTTTTGGAACGAGCAGTGAGGTCATCCAAATAAGAAAGGATGATGGAAGAAAGATCATGAAAAATGTAGGTCATGGCCCGTTGGAAAGGAGCACTGACATTTTTGAGTCCAAAGGGCATGACGCGATAAGAAAAGGTACCCCAAGGGGTTTCTAAAAGCGGTTTTGTATTGATCTGCTGGGTGGATTTGAATTTGATTGTAGCCGAAGAATCCATCCATAAAGTATAGTGCCTCATGGTCGGCACAATCATTGATGATTTGGTCGATGAAAGGGGTTGGGAAGTTGTCTTTGGGACAAGCGTGGATGAGGTTGCGAAATTCGACACATACACAAATAGTTCCATGTTTTCTGTTAACGAGGATGGGGTTGGAGACCCAAGAAGTGTACGCAATGGGGTAAATGAACCCGACAACACACAATTTATCAATTTTGGCTTTGATAGCCACAACTTTGGATGGGTGTAGGGGGTGTTTCTTTTGACGAATAAGGGTGACATATGGCCATGTGTCGATTCGATGTTTGAATATAGAAGGATCGAGGCCAAGCATCTCCGTATATGACCAGGAAAAAATATCTCGGTATTCCTAAAAGAGAGCTTTGTAAGCAATGATTTATTCAGGGGAGCATGCAATGCCATTGATGATTTATTCTATGATTCCTGGTTTAATGGAAATGCCAATTTTGACTCTAGGGGAGATGTTGGACATGTTTCCTTCTTCAAAAGCATCAGGGACAGGAATAGGGTTCTTGAACCAGTCTACATGCCCCAGAGGAATAAAATCCTTGGTTTCGATCATGCACAAGGAGGCTTGATCAGGAGGGTGAAAGACCTCTTGTGAGAGGAAACATGCTTGATGATGGAGTGAATTCCAAGGGAGATCAGGGGTATTTAGTTCCTCCAATATATATTTGTCGTAGTGGAAAATGAGAGAATACAGGGGATCCTGGGAGACTGCCAATGGTTAAGTGTTGTTTTCCTCAAGGGGTGAGGACATAGAAGGGATATCGTGTACAGGGTGTGATGACTCACTTGACATAAACCAAATTTCATGATATTGTGGATGGTACCTCATTTGCTCGGGGACTAACAACGAAATATAACGAATGTCAGTAATGTGAGCCTCAGTTGGGAGTGACTGAGAGGGGTCTGGCCGAGATGTGTGGCGTACTGCGGCTAATGTTTTGAGGAATTGAGGTAGAGTTGGGAAATGATGAGTGTAATGGCCATATTCTGAGCATATGTCACAAGCGAAACTAGTTCATAACCCTTTCTTGTGTGTGGTGGAGGACTTCATACTAGTAGTGGATGTACTTGGTGGAGTAGTTAGCAATGGGGTTGCTTTAGGGAGCTGGATAGGATTGTGTAACTTGAGAAGAGTAGGACATCTGTTAGTGGGGTGTCCTTCTCTTTCACATAGTGCGTAAGGAGATTGAGCTCAGGGAGGGGTTGGATCTATGTGCTCATTCTTCCTCCATCTGCCCCAGTAGTGGCAGTGGTGCCACCAGTTGGGGGTGGGGGTGATGTGGTAGGGGCCTGTACTGGAATATAAATCAATAATCCTTTTATCTGAGGAGGGAGGGATGGTCTAAGGACCATAGAAGGTGGATGGAGATACCATACAGGTATGGAAAGAACCATGTTAGGAAGGGTGAGGGTAGCAACTACCTAGAATACTTGGACTCCAGGTGGGGGGCAAAAAAAGGGAATTTGGGTAATGGCTTGGGAGACTGTCTCCCAAACTAAGATTTACCCTTGGAGGGGAGGGAAATATGGGACAAGTGGTGGAGTGGTGTTCTCAGGGAACTCCTGAAGTAATGGCAGAAATTTGATGTGGGGAGGGGCCTTGGTGAGAGGAGCAGTGTCTCCGATATCTGTTCTGTTAGAGGAAACTATATGTTATAACCCTAATTTGCCCCAGACATGCTTACCTGACATCAAGCCATCTCAAATTCCTTCTTTTCCAAAACACTACTGAACAACTCTGCTTAAAGACCCCTTTTATAAAGACCCACACGCCCTACTCCATTACTGCACGCGTGTACATGCTGGATGACCTAAGACAGCCCGCGTGTACCTACAAAAGCACGGAAAAAGGAAAGTTGTTGACAGAACACATCGTTTTGGGTAAGTTAACTAAACCTTTTAGCCATGCATGGCCAGTCACTCGACCAAATACCTAGCTTCTTCTAGCCTATAAAAGAAGGGTTAGGGGTCCCATTTGAAAGGAGGAGAATCATAGTAAAGAAACTATACATGATTGAACATTCCCTTTGTCCCAACCTTTAGCCATCCATGTGCAAAGAGAAGTATAGAGCAAAGAAGTTGGAAGACAGTGGAAGAAGATCCCAGGACCAGGATCAAGGAACAATAGTTGACTTTATCATTGTAAGGTATCATTGTGAAGTTAATAAAAGAGTTGCTTTTCCGGTCCCGCCATATGATATTGTCATTATTGGAATATTGATTGTATGATTGATTAAATCTCTAATCTGTTAGTTCATAGATCAAATGCATGTGGAGTTCTTTGTTTGTCTTTAGTGAATGCAGGTCAACATTGGGAGGAGAGTTGCAGTGAAAGAACGACCAAGCGTGAAAAGGGATCAACATCAAACACGAACAATAAGGTACGTCAACTTAAATCTCTTGAGCCTTGTATTTACATATGAGTAATGGGGGTCTAGGCATGGGATGATGGTAAAAAGTAAGAATCTTTAGGTCATTTCTGCATGCATGATAAAACCCTTAGTGCTAGTTCGTAGGAGGGATTTCCCACCCACAACAGAATTGGCGACTCCACTGGGGATCTCTAGGGTTTCTGGGAATATTTTTTGGGTATTTTTAAAAACTGGTTTCATTCCTTATTTTTAAAGTTTCTACAAAAGTCTGAGCTAACAAAGATTCTGGTCTTCCATACCAGTTATCTCTGTTTCTTTGCTTGACTGCATTTTTTTTTTCTTTTTCGAGACTCACAGAGGTACACGCGGCCTGTATAAGGTCTGCATGCGTGTACCCGTGCCCTACCTTCTCATAGCCCACGTGTACACGCTAGCTGAGGAAGTGTCAGTCGCGTGTATGATTCCAGAAAATTTCTTTTAGAGAGGTAGTCATCCTCTCCCCTGTCAGAAATAGTCCTTCTCAGAGGTTTTCTGGAACTCTTTCTAGTATTTGTTGTTTGCAGTCTATAGCTTAAGTTTCACCTTAGATTGGTTTGTTCTATGAAGTTTTCCTTGAATTGTTTTCTTTTTTTCTGTTAAAGTAAGTGTCTGAGTCTTCAAGATATCCTGGTTCTCAGTACCAGTAGTCTCTTCCTGGGATGGATTGCTTGGCCTTTCATTTGTATCAGAGTTTCAGAGATACACGTGACTTGTATAAGGCTAGCACACGTGTACACATGCTCTGACTTTACATAGCTCGCATGCACACACTTGTTGTTGAACTGTCAGTAGCATGCCTATTGAGAAAATTTTTGTTTAAGGAGAGGTAGTCATCCTCTTCCTTATCAAAAGTTATACCTCTCAGGGATTTCCTTGATTTAATCTTGGTCTCTGTCATAGCATTTTTAGCCTAGGTTGGATTCCAACATAGCTTTCTTTTTCATTGAAAGATTTCTTGTGTTTCCTAGCTTTTAAAACTTATTTTAGCTTGAAATTTTAAGAAAAATGAGTTGCATTCATCAATTTCTTTTAGAATCTTTTGTTATTTCTTCTGTGATTAGAAGAAAATATATAAAAAAAAAATTAGTTTGTTAGATCTCTTTCTTTCCTGGCATTTTATTTGCATTGTTATTTGAAAAAGAAAAAGAAATTAGCATAGCGTTGTGTTTTCTTCTAATTTTAAAGGCATTTAAAAAAAAAAGAAAAAAAGAAATATAATCATTCTTTGCCAGTGTTCATATAAGTTTCATCATTTTTCGCAAGAGTCTTAACACCATCAGTTGCACTACCGTACCCTTTTGAGTAAATCAAGCTAGTAAACAGAACGCTAATTAAAAATTACTAGACTTTATGTTTGTAGGGTCCATCAACTAGATTAGGCTAGAGCCTTGATTTAGGTTGGAGAGGAAACTCTTCAAGGCTATAAAACAAACATATGAGTCTGTGCTAAGGAGTATAGAAGTCCAGTATCGTGAAATTTATCTGGGACCCCCCTCTAACACAGGGGCTAAACATGAGGTCACGTGCAGAAAGGTAGCAAAGATAAGCCCTCCAACGCTGGACCAATCGTAGTGGAGAACACATATAGAGGGCTTGTCTTGGGATTCTGTCGATTGCATTTGCCACAGAGCTTCGTGGGTCTCAAATCCGTTCGAGGTCCTCAATTGTCTTTTGGACCACTTTCTTTTGATACCCTTGGCAGGTTTTGGGCTTGATACCCTGCTCATTGTGGTCTACTCGATTGTCGACTGTACCCGCCTGGTGACTGTTCACGCGCTGGCAACCTAGTTGACTATATTTCTAGTGACATACACAAGTGACTGCGGGGGTATACCATGGTACCTAGGACAAACATCGGGCCATTCTTTGTAGAGTATACCCGGAGGGTGCTTCTGTTTTCAAGTTGCACTTGCACCGGTAAGTTTCTCTAGTGTTGGTTGGTGTAACTGTTCTTCCAACTAGTTAGTTGTTTGCTTGATTTTCCTTTAGGAACTTTTAGTGTGTGCTCTGTTCTCCCTAGTTTTCCATAGTGAGTTAGTCAGTTGTGGATTTCGGTCTCTGACCTAGGGTGGTAGACTTCCCACTCCATCGGTTGAGAGGACTCTTCAGTCTTCTTCTTAGAAACGTGAGCCGCCTCTTTATAGGCGTTGTTTTGATAACACTGGTTCGCCAGAGTCAGTGTGTGAGACTTTTACGGACTTGAACGATCCCAAAAAGGGAGAACCTGTGCATAAGATCTTCATGGATAAATATCCTGGCGATACCAACCAAGGAACCCCTTCACAAGGGGATTCTTGTGCTTTTCATTTCTTCGGAAACGTTGGTGTCCCTTTGATGGCCACTTTGTACATTGCTAGGTTGAATGTGGGATTACCGATTTGGTTGGGTACCATTCCAAATGTCCCAAATGCTCTTGGCGCTTCTCAGTTAAGAACTTTATGTCATGGGCACCCTGTTGATGTTTCTTCGTCAACAAAGTCTTCTCCTCCTCCTTCTCCCACCTCCGGTGAAAGTACAGTTACTAGTAACCGAAAGTATAAACGAAATAGAAAGAGGAAGAATAGGAAGAAGAAATTACCAACCTCTATGAGTCATGTTGGATATAGTTCAAAAAACCTCTACAAGTCATGTTGAAGACTAGCACCCACCCTCTACAAGTCATGTTGGGGAAAAGCACCCACCCTCTACAAGTCATGCTGGGGGCAAGCACCCACCCTCTGCAAGTCATGCTGGGGGCAAGCACCCACCCTCTGCAAGTCATGCTGGGGGAAAAAGTCCAGTCACTACTAGTCATACTGGCAATAGGTCTGTAGCCTCTGTGAATCATGTTATCGACCCATCACCAACCTCTACAGGTCAGGTTGGAGATGTTCAACCAACCACTTCCAGTCATGCTGGGGGAATTGATTCTATTGAGAAACCTAGACAGATAGGATGTAAAACTAAGTTCCCTTGTAATATTTGCAAGGGAGATCACCTTACTCATTTGTGCCCTGGCCTTCCAAAGGTACGAAGATTGTGGTCCCTGTCTGCAAGATCTTCTGATTCTGGGTCTTCTACGGTTTCCTCACAGTCTATTCAGCCATTTGTTGAGAAATTGGTCATGCCGATGCAGTCATCAGCTGATCCCACTCCTCTTTTGGGGGGTGAGGTGCGTTTAGAATATGTAGTCTCTAAGCCTATGCAGCCATTGGTTGAGAAAGTGATCATGCCGATGCAGTCATCAGCTGATCCCACTCCTTTTTTTGGGGGTGAGGTGACTTTAGACCATGTAGTCTCGCAGCCTATTCATGCATTGGTTGTGAAAGTGGTCATGCCGATGTAGTCATCGACTGATCCCACTCCTCTTTTGCGGGGTGAGGTGCCTTTAGACCATGTAGTCCCGCAACCAATTCATCCATTGGTTGCGAAAGTGGTCATGCCGATGCAGTCATCAGATGATCCCACTCTTCTTTTGGGGAGTGATGTGTCTACCGACTATGTTTTTAGCATTTTTGGTTCAGTACTTTCAGAACAAGGGGGCATTCCGCTTATTCCGAGCACACCCCTCCAAGCCCTAGGATGGTTTCCTTTGATTGGAATGACCTTGTTGAGCCTTGTCTTCCTTCTGCCACACCTTTTCAAATAAGGGTTGAAGTTAATTCAACAAATATTTATTGATGTGTTGTGGATGAAGGAGCCTCTGCAAGTATTTTATCCTCCTCGGTTTGGAAAGTCTTGGGATCTCCCGATCTTGTGTATTCTTTGCATGAACTGTTGGCTTTTGACAGACATCCTAGTGAATATTTGGGGGTTCTTCCTCAGTTGCCTATCTCGTTAGGTGGGAAGATTGTCCGTGTCGATGTTATAGTGGTGCAAGGCCTGTTAGATTTCAATATGCTTCTCGGGCGTGATTATGTATATGCTATGAATGCTGTGGTGTCTACGCTCTTCCGGGTGATGCATTTCCCTCAAAATGGAAGCATTGTCACTATTGACTAGCTAGCATCTGATAACCACCATCCCAATTCGACATTATTTCAGACTACCCCTTTATATGTTCCTAGCGTTCATATAGACTCTACCCCACCACGGGTTAATTATGTGGCATATTATCCTCGATGTTTAATTGCTTCTGAGAAGGAACCTGTGAAATCATGTTTTCTTTCCCGAGACTTGGTCTCAACAATTGATCCTTTGGTTTACCCAGTGGGGGCATGGGAGCCCTTGCTTCCCCCTCTTGGTCCAAGTAATCTTGAGAATCCTTCTGAGTCTGATCTCATTGTTAGTAGATCCTCAAGCCCTCATGCTTGTGATTCTTCGCTAATAGACTCTGCCAGCCCTGGCCAGAACCTCCATCATCATATGGAGTATGGTCAATTTATTTCACCCTTTGGGACTGTCGACCCTCGCTTGTGTGATTTATCGAATTTTGAATTACCTTCAGATGAGGATATCCTTGAAGCCATGACTACAGTTTCTATACCATGGGAGGACTTACACTATGGTTTGTGTTTGATTCCCTTTTGGGAGACTTTCCAAGTTGATTATCGAAGAGACTCTTGGTCTGAGCCTAGCAACGGGCTCTACCTGAACCAGTTTCATACATAAGTCGTAGCCCCCAACAGGTCTTCTTTTAAGCCCTTTTCCGACCCTCTAAACATGAAAATATTGCCAAGCAATCTTGTGGCCTTTCACTCTCATTAAACGGAAATTTGAAGTCACGTCTATCCAGTGGTAGTTTACCCCTTTTTTGGTCTGAACGGTCAATTGTATGAACACAGGTATACTCTAAGAAACTTCAGTTCTCTAGAAGAGTACCCCCAGGTATCATTTTAACCCTTTTTCAAGCCTGAGGGACTAAATGTACGAAAAATGAACCCCCACAGAGTCCATAGTTAAGCTCTTTTCAGACTCCCTAAAATTGAAAAGATTGTCGAGTGACCTTATTCTTTCACGCTCGTTAAAATGGTCCAGAAGAACATTCCCGACAGAGTCCATAGTTAAGCTTTTTTCAGACTCCTTAAAAATGAAAAAATGGCCAAATGATCTTGTCTTTATCACACTCGTTAAAATGGTTTTGAATAGATGTCTTTTCGGTGCTAATTTACCCCTTTTTTGAACCAACTAGACTACTTTCGAAAAAGGTACCCCATCAGAGTCTCCTTTTATGTTTTTTCAAACTCTCTAAATATGAAAATTTGCCGAGATTACCTTCTCTGGGCTCGTTAAACTTACATCTAAGGACGTTACCATTGTGTGTTTTGTTAACCGCATTTGCATACCTGCATCTTTGGTCTAATGCCGACTCCATGTTGCTCTCAACTGAACCATCTGAAGCATGCCTTATATGCAAGCCCTGTAGCACTTTGCCTCTGCGTCTTGACACCTTTGGTCCCAGGAGGGATGTTTCCTGAGTGTCCTTTATTTGAACATCAGTCTTGTCCTTGCGCCTCGAACTTGTATGTTTGCGACACTCATTCCTCCTTTGTAACGTAACATTATTTTATTCTTTTTTCCAAAATTATTGAAAAAGACAAAAAAATCAAATATACCCGAAAAAGAGGAAGGGAAAAGTATTTTATTTTTATTGGCAGCATAACGAGACGCCCTTGGATAAATCACATATGTCTGTTTGTTCTTCAAACTCTGGGATTTAATACGACCTTAGGAAGCTGTTCTTGCTACATAGAGCTGTGTCCTCCTCCATTTGGTTATTCTTCTCAACATATGGAGAGTTTGCGTTGCCTCATGCCTCGTAAACTTATGTTAATGCCATGCTGCCTGAGTCTCATAATTTGTCGTGCTATTTTCCAAGGGAAGTTTTTACCAAACCTGAGTTATCCCCTCTGGAGTTTTCCTCTTGCCCTCATGCCCGACCATCCTGAACGTCCAATCAAGTCTTTGTTCGAAATCAATGAAGTCTTCAGTCTAATCATCAAGATTCTCCAGTCCATGACCGACGAGCCGTCGAAGACCTCTGGGTAGTGAAGTCATACCCTCATATTACACTCCTACCCGAGTTTTGAAGATTTTGAAGTTGTTTCTCGAGCTCTGAAGACCTCATCTCCAACCATCAGGCCTTATCATATTCTAGAAGATGGATTCTCTACATGCATATATTTTTGATTTCAAGAGTATCTCCGCTGTGTATTGCTTGTGGATACACTTTATATAATTATATGACATGGATCTACAGTGTATTTGATTGGTAGCCATGATTGTATTTTATCCCAAGCATGGGTATGCTCACCTCGGTGAGACAATTATTATTTTGTAGACGCCACCTCCCAATTTCTGGTCCCTGGGCTCACTTGTTCAACACATCGGTGAAGATTGTTAATGTATTTCAGCCATCAGATGCTCTTCTGACCTCACACATTAGGGGGCATCTGTTATAAACCTAATTTTCACCAGACATGCTTACTTGGCATCAGGCCATCTCAGATTCCTTCTTTGCCAAAACATTGTTGAACAACTCTTCTTAAAAACCCCTTTTATAAAGACCCACACGCCCTAATCCATTACTACATGTGTGTACACGCTGGCTGACCCAAGACAACCCGCGTGTACCTACAAAATCATGGAAAAAGGAAATTTGGGTAAGTTAACTAAACCTTTCATCCATGCATGGCCGGTCACTCGACCAAATACC
>SNQJ01S0020730.1:146239-159462 GCA_010110895.2 Picea sitchensis | reverse complement strand
GGTTAGGGGTCGCATTTGAAAGGAGGAGAATCATAGTAAAGAAACTATACCCGATTGAGCATTTCCTTTGTCCCAACCTTTAGCCATCCTTGTGCAAAGAGAATTATAGAGAAAAGCAGTTGGAAGACAGTGGAAGAAGATCCTAGGACCAGGATCGAGGAATAGTAGCCAACTTTATCCTTGTAAGGTATCATTGTGAAGTTAATAAAAGAGTTGCTTTTCCCGTCCCACCATATGAGATTGTCATTATTGGAGTATTGATTGTATGATTGATTAAATATCTAACCCGTTAGTTCATAGATCAAATGCATGTGGAGTTATTTATTTGTCTTTAGTGAATGCAGGTCAGCATTGGGAGGAGAGTTGCAGTCAAAGAATGATCAAGTGCGAAAAGGGATCGACATCAAACATGAATAATAAGGTACATAAACTTAAATATATTGAGCCTTGTATTTACATATGAGTAATGGGGGTCTAGGCATGGGATGATGGTAAAAAGTAAGAATCTTTAGGTCATTTCTGCATGCATGATAAAACCCTTAGTGCTAGTCCATAGGAGGGATTTCCCACCCACAACACTATACACACTTGCGCTAAAGTAGATGGGTTGAGGAGAGGTGGTGATCCATGATAAGTTCCTAACAAGGATGGGTTTTTGAAGATTCCAGGGCCAATGTTGACGACTAGAAAAGCGTCCGAGCTAGCAAGGACAAGAGGGAGGATGTTATTTATGTTGGTGGACTAATTAGGCTCGTAATGTGTAAGTTGGTAGATGGTGATGATTTTCCCATTATGGGGGAACATCATCATACGAAACACATAAGAGGATACTGGCTTCATAACATACATGTAGCTATGTCCGAACAAGATATTGTAATCAAGTGGGGCGTCGATAACTTCAATGTCAATCAAGATAGTTTTCCCCCCAAGTTCTGTGGGGAAATTTTGGAAGATCCCTTCAGGGGATGATGGTTGACTGTCATAAGGTCTCAGGGTGATGGAAGATGGTACTAGCTCAGGTGAGCCGAGTTTCTGCCATACGACTTTAAACATGATGCATGTGGATGCACCTTCATCGATAATGAATCGATGAACTGTGATGTTCCAGATATTAATTGGTATCTAGAAAGCTACCAGGGTGGGGAGGCATGGTTATCCACTATCTAGATCAAAGGTGATGAGTTTATTGTCAGCTGGGTCGACTACCCCCAAGGTAGAAAGCAAGGATTTCTGTTGATATGGAAAGGTTTGGAGGACCTCCAGTACAGACATGGCTACATGAGACTATGCTAAGTCGTCGACCAGACTGTAATTATGGGTTTCCCTAGCATGAAGGTTATGTACATTCCATCATAAAGGCATGCGGGGTACACAGAGGTTTGGTTCAGTGTAAGGGCGGGGAATCATCAATGGTTGGCCTGCTAGAGAGGGGGATTTTTTTGAGGTAGTTGGGGTAGAATCAGGAGGCATTCCGTATTGATGACCGCATGTTTACAGAAGAATATCTTCTTCATTTGTAAGGAGGATATTGCGATCGACCAGATTCCCGGGTTGAGTGGGACCTAGGTTTTGATATTGTCCCATTTTGGTGGAGCAGAGTTTACCTCATGTTGGGTATTCATCACACCTTGGTGTGGAATGGGGTTTTGAAAAACAGCCAGCGGTGGTGGTTGAAAATAATGTTGTGGGGCTTTCTAGGGGGCAAGTGGTGTCGGAGGGTGTTGTGTGTTCATGGATGATTTCATTTGTTTGTAATCGACAATTTGGGGACAGTGGTGAATATAATGTCCATACTCACCACATAGAGTGCAAGGGAAGTTATTTATGAGATTATTGTTCTTCCCTTATCGTGGTTGGTTGTTATTGTTGCCCCCTTGGGTTTTTTTTTTTCCTTGATTCTGATTTCCTCCAGCAGGATGATTTTGTTGGGGATTATTTCCTCCTGGTCCCGAGTTGTTATTTTTTTGGTTTTTTTTTTCTTCTTGGTATTATTGGGTTGATGATCCAAATTTTCTATATTCAACTATTCAAAAGAATGAACCTATTGAATGGGAGAGGGATAAACAAAGTTAATGCCGATGTGTGGTTGCCCTGGTGGAGGACCAATCGGCTGTGGAGGACCAGGAAATGGAAAATATGGATTAATTTCTGGGGCCGATCCATATGGCGTATAGGAAGTTGAATTACTTCCACAATTGTTAGGGTCATATGTAGGGGTTGGGTGTGGACATGTACTTGAGTGAGAGATCAAATTCATCTGGGGTACTGGTGGGGGTCCCCCCAATGACTGAGGGGGAACAACAGGATATGACTTTTGGTGAGTGGGGGGAGGGTAATAAAATGTCCCTCCATATGGTTGCGGATACTGATTTTCACCATAAGTAGGTGACAAGTGGCTGTAAGGGTTGTGGTGTGTCATAGAACTGATCAACCCATCCGCAGCATGGGACATCCCACGTTTGTCCTGGCTAAATGGTATGGGTCTGGGTGCGTCAGGAAATACTATGTACAAGTAATCTGACTGAGCATATATAAGGTCTAATTGCTGGGCCTTGCTGATAACTTCTTCTTCTAATTGAGGAAAAGTGGATGCTACATCTTTGGAAATGACAGAGACGAGCGATTTAAGAAACCAATCGAGGCATTGTTCTTTGGTGGTTTCTGCTTTACACAGACTACGTTGTCGACACCATTCATGGATGTGGTCAATGATATGGAAAACAATGGTATGTTTGAATTTCGAGAGAATTTCTAAACCGATGTCATGACGAACTGGTAGTTGGAAAAAAGACAAAAAGGCCTTAGCCAATGATTCAAAGGTCACTTGGAACCTTGATTTTTCGTCCACATACCATTTGGATGATGAACCAGTGAGAGTTATCTGAAATAACCTCAAGAATATGGAATCAACCATGGTGTTGTTTGAAGAGAACCATAAGTGGAAGGTCATAACATGGTTGGCGAGATCTTCCCCTGGTTTTCCTTCAAACTTTGGAATATCTGAAGGCAATTTTGTAGGCATATTGGGCCAAGTGGCGTCATGTAAAATGGGATCATTCATGATTTTGGTTAAATCATGAATGTTAAGGGATGCCAAGTATGGCATAGGGAGATTTGGCGGAGGATTAGTTCCATCCATTTCATGTGTAGGTAATGGACCTGTCCCTTGAGATAGATTTGGTGGGTTTGTACTTCCTCCTTGAGAAGAAGTTTGACCCCCGCCTCCTTGTGAACGAGAAATAATAGATGGATGGCCTTGGGTATCTGACCCAAGCAAAGTGGAACCAAGTAAATATGATCCAAAAATAGTAACACTCACAGGGGTGTGAGAAGGTTGAGACGGTGAGTTGGAGAGACTAGGGAATCCTCCTAGAATAGGAGAGAGGTTCTGGAAGCGTCTAGAATGATGGGGATTTTGTGGTTCCCCTATGGTTCTGACTAGAAAAGTGAATGCGTGCAAATGGTAACAAGAGAGAAATAAATGAACACGAGATTTTGACCTTCACAAAACAATATAACTCACAATTGCATGTTGTTGTGTCCGTTTCATCACTTGGGTGAGAAAAACAATGACACTTGCATGCCTAGTTGGGCCTTCTAGACATGACAAAAGTTAGTGAGTGGTTTAAACAAGCCAAACACATGTAATAAATGAATAAAAAAACTAAAACAACTAAGAAGATAAAAACTAGAATGCATAAGAAACTTAGAACCATAAACAATCAACCAATGACCAAGATGATGCCACCAATGGATAACTATATTAGTTGGCAAAACACCGTAGATAAAAATGAGGAATTATGGGTCCCCTATTACTCCTCGGGAGGCCTCTCGAGTTCCTTAATGGAGATCTCTTCTTACAATGGAAGAAAAATGGAAAATGATGAAGACAATCAATGCCTATTCCCTTAAGAGGTGAGTGAAATGGCCTATTACAATGATGCTTGAATACTCCAAGGAGAAGAGAGGGTTCTCAAGGGAGAATTGAGGTAGCATAAAAACACTATGAAGATCTTGGTTTCTTAGTGCACCCATAGCTTTAATTTATAACATTTCTTCAAGGAAAAATATAATTGGTTCTTGGTGTGAACAAGGGGCCTTTTAGGGCACCCTTTGGTCCTTAACCAACCCCCAATTCAGATTTTTCTCAGATATGGAGGTCAAATCAGGTTGGGAGCTAGTCCATAAGTGGTTGGGGGGCCGATGTTGGACCTCGACCAATTTTTGTGGAAACGTTGGTTGTGTTTGACCATTTTTGGGACTTCGACAGGCCGATAGAAGACGAAGCGCCCAGGTGAAGCAGATATCGCGTGATCTCTCCCTTTTTGCGGGATTTTTGTGTTTTAGGGTTTATGTAACGGGTATGGGATGTTGGCCCATGGGTTTACCCATTCTTAGGCCTTTTTTTAATGTATAAATAAGTAGTTAGGCAATGTAAGAAGCGACCTATGGCTAAGTGCTAGTGTTAGTTATGTGCGAAGAAATGTAATTGGCTTAGTGAAAGAAGATGTGTTAAGGCTTGCAGAGCTAAGTGAAAGTGATTGTAAGAGGCTTTGTGCAGACAGACTGTGTAAGGATTTGTGATATTGAGGAGTTGGCTTTGTACCTTGACCTAATTCAGGGAAGGAGGATCTGGCAAGGTGCACGCAGATCTCCTGTCCTTGTGGAGTTGGCTCTGTGTCTTAGTTCTTGTAAGAAGATTGAAGGGTGAACCAAGTATATCCTATGTTGTTATGCTTTGTGAAATGTTGTTCATGATGTTTATGTATATATTTTCTTAGTGCACTGTTCTTGATATGTGATAGGTAGATCCTTTGATGCTTAGTGCTTTATCTATGAATAAATGCTAGATCTGCTCTGAGGCTATGTGTTAAATGATTAGATGTGCTTAATGTTGATTAATACTGCGCTGATCTGTAGTAAGGGTTAATCCACGATGTGAATAAAACCTAATGCATATTGTTGGCTAAGTGTTTTGTTAAGAGTTGTAATCACAGATCCATGTCCCAGCTAGGTTGTAGACACTTGCGTCCTATAACCCCCCCTGCCTCTACCTTGGGTGAGACTTCATATGATTCGCAGGTGTTTCCAAATGGGCCGATAGTTAGGGTTTTGTTGGTGCACTTTTGAAGCGTTGAACCCTGGGTCTGCCCCTGTGCCAACAAATGGTTCTAGTGCCAGGACCTGAAACTATAATTGCTGGGAACTGAAGAAAAGAGAAAGATCTGTGCGTAGATCTATTGCTATAGTGCACAATATTTTACTTGACTTGTGAAACTCTGTGCTAAGAAAAAGAAGTCTGATCTGAAGAAAAGAGGTAAGATCTTAAATCTTTGTGCTCTGGTAAAGGTAAGATTAGTGGAAAGTTTTTCTTCGAAAGTATGAATATAGGTATGTATGACATATTTTGTCCTAGTCTGAAAACTAGGGAACAACTAGAAGAAAGAAGATTTGATCTGAATAGATTTGATAAAAATAGTTAAAGATATGTTATTCCTATGCATAAAAATAATTTTTGGACTAACAAGTGGGTGCAGGAACCTAGAACAAATTTTTGTAGATTGCAGGGCCATCACTGTGATTCCAGTACTCATTACAAGAAAGGTTGGGGATCATTTAAGATAAAGAGAGGATTGACATTGTGTTATAACTACAGAAGATCGAGACATCTTGCTAAGTAATTCCATGGTACAGGTTCTATTTGTCTTTGTTGTAAAGCTGTTGGTCATGAGGTTTTGGATTTACCTAGAATGATTGCTAAAGTTTAAAAGATGAACCTAAGACAAAAAAACTATGAAGAAGGTCAAGAAACCATGGATATGTTGGAAAACTAGAAAGAATCAGAGACTATGTTATTACAGCTAAAATAAACACTGAATGATCACAGAGACATCAGTTTACCAGAGATATTAAAAGAGAAGAAGTGCATAGAAACAAGAATAGGAGACTTCGACATAGACTGTGTTCTGGATGAGGAAACACAGGTGAATATCATGCCAGAAAGCAATTGGGGACTTTTGGGAAAACCTGCTATGGTTCCTTCATTGGGAAGGATATGATTGTTTAAAGGAAAGATGATAACCCTATGTGGAAGAATTACTAATGTACCTATGATTTCCCATGGAACATCGACTGGAGAATAATTTGAGGTCATTAAGTTTGTTGAGAACAAAACCCCTTTTGCACTCTTGCTAGGAAAAACCTAGATTGAGAATGATCAGATCCGAAGGAAAGCATAGGACGAAGCTATAGAACAGAAAAAACAAGAATTAAGGGACTTCATGGCTAGGAAAATAACATGACTTATAGAAGAACAAGAGGACAAGTCGAAGCAACTGAGGACCAGAAACCTAGCTGTCGAAGTTGAAAGAACACGAGAATGTTTAAAGAACCTATCCATGCAGGAGAGAAGAGAACCTACCCCGAAAATAGTAAGAGAAGAGGTATTACACTCGAATCCTTTGAAAGACCCTCGAAAATGAGAAGTTACTACGCTAAGATAAGATAAGAACAAGAATGGAAAGAGGAACCTAGTGACTCAAATCACAGGGAAGAAGGCAAGAAATCTTAGCAAGAAGAAAGAAAAGTTAGAAAGATTGTAGGAAGTTCCAGAGGAGACTTTGCAGAAGGTAGGCTTGCAGAACTTGAACCTCGCCGGAATCGCAGAACCGCGCATAATGGAACTTCTCCACGACGAAGTTATATGACCATTGGAGGCATCCCGATCGTTAGAATGATGCTCCAGAATGGATAGAAACACAGTTATTTCCAGAAATATCGCCATTGGACCATTGAGACCGTGCCATAACGGATGGATTCATATTGATTAAGGCATTTCGACCCGTTGAAGGAATCCGTTACGACATTTCTTATTTATTCCATTGAATGCCGCATCAGGACCACTTTTGCAAACTGAGATATTCGAGATAACAGAGAATTGATCGCATACCACACTGTACTGTCTAGACCTCACTATTTATTCGATTACCTTGAGTGTCCATTTTCCTACTCGAGTTATTTGATTACGAGTGTGCATGTCGGGTGAACTTAGCATAGTAGAGAAATCTAGATCTTGATCGACCTTATGGTTGAGAAATTCATGTATGTAGGTATACAAGCATCGTCGATGGGTGGATTGCAAGAATCCCCCTCGACTGGACGTCGATATGTGCCATTCCAAACCAAAACTGAGAAAAGAAGTAAGCATTGTGACGATCTAGTGAATGCGAAGCAGATCCCGTTGGTATTGCCCGACTACATCCCGCCTCTGGCTGGCGTAGTTAGTCATGAAAGCGTCCCATGTGGCTTTGAGTACATGTTGATCACTGCGTACCTCCCGAAGGGGATATGCGCAGTCGGATTGCAGCTGAAACTGATCCCAGATCTCAAGATCAGTGATTTCAACCTTGGAGACCGAAAGAACTATGCAATGGTCGCACCGCATAGGTACCTGATGAAGACGATGAGGAAGAAGCCCAATATTGTTCCCCGACCATGGAGTAAAGAGATAGCATGGTTGATGATATTAAACGTGATGAAGATCCCCCACTTTGGTAGACATCAGGAGGTTAACGCGTGCATTAAACTCCTCCCATCGTGCTACCATGGAGGCTATCTCTAATTAGATAGACATGTGACTGTGGATCCGATGCTGATCTACCGGATTACTAGACTGAGCATGCAAGGACTAGACCCTCACCAGTTCTAACCAGGGAAGGTTGTAGATCGCTCCCTGGTGCAACAGATCAATGAGGTATATGGCGATGTGGATAAGGGGAAGTGAGGCTACAAGGTAGCCTCCATCCAGGATGGTGTAGTGTGCCTATCTTGTCAGCTGATCACTGACAAGCTCGTTAGAAATAACCGACCGACACAAGTCATAGGGTTCGTAGTCGACCTCGCAGGGAAGTGTGTTGAAGGGATGTAGATGAACTGGGCAAGCTACCTCATCAACGAGTTGGAGAAGGGTTTTTGTGAAGCGTAGGACCAAGGATACAAATTTCACTTCAGTTGGTTGTTGATTCTCATTGTATTCATCGCTTAGGAGATGTCGGAGGGAGCGACATTCCTAAAAATTGAGCCATCGGAGCCATTGGCCGCGATGTTCACCACCTTGTGGCATATGAGTGATATGGAGAAGCAGTGGAAATCAAATGAGGTGTTCCACGCTTACTATCTACAGCTCAAGAGCACCATTGAATCATTCCTCCGAATGACCCTAAACACCTTACATACATACAGGTCGCTAGTGAAGTTCCACGCATACCGCCACTTCATCTACATCACTGCGTGGAGGGATGAAAGTAAAGAGGATATGAATTCCTACTACAAATTGACTGACGAAGACATGGAGGATATAACCAAGGAATGGACAACCAAATTCCTTGTACCGGTCGGAGATGTAGAACTCTCCGACCCCAACCTCATCAAAAGTCATGTGGTCACCCAGATTGAGTATGATGGACTGAGCAGCACAAAGAAAAATAAGAAAAAGGAGGAAGTGAAGGACATAGACTGTGAAGAGAAGGACAATGCATCAGAGGAAATTGTGCCTGACTCACTTGGAGGAGGAGGAGGTGACAAAGTAAACCAAGAGGAGGAAGGGGAAAAAGAAAAGAAAGAAAAGGGTGAAGTGACACCACCAAAGGATCCCCTTACAGAGGCCGAGACGTTAAAGAAGAGGAAGGTTTCTCCACATAAACCATCAGCACGGAAGAATTCTCGAGCCAATAAACCTCAGTCACAGAATGTGCTCACCATGGACGACATTGAGCTCATCATCACAACCATCGATGATTCTTTAGAAGACATCCTGCAAAGACATGGAGCAAAACAAGAGTCGATGTATGACAGAATAGAGAAGAAACTCAAAGACATCCAACAAGCTATCCAGTTGAGCCATGCAGTGTCTACTGCGCCATCGTCAACAAAAAATATAGAATTTGGGGATGAGCCCACCCAATTACGTATATTAGCAGATGCAAAAGAGGCTCGACTTCATCGAGTCCAAGAAGAAAAGGAGCAGACCATAGAGACCTTGAAGCAAGAAAAGAAGGAGGTCCTAGAGAAACTTCGGGTTGCGCAGCAAGAGAAAGATGACCTTAGGATGAAGTTCGAAAAGGATAGAGAGAAAATCCAGAAAGAGAAAGACCAGTTGTTCGCAGAGCAGACTATGGTCAAGGAATCCATGACGATAGCACTTCGCTCTGTGCCAGGATTGGCACATATGGAAGAAGAGACATCCAAGAACCAAGTGGGGAAGCTTGCTGAGGCCATTCAACAACTTCAAGCAAGAATAGAAGAGTTATAACTTCAAGCAGTGCCAATCACTCCACAAGAAGTGAGGGATCAGAGGGAAGAGACTGCCAGGAGCACAATAGAAAGAATCAGAGCATTGGCCTCAGAATGTAAGAAACTAAGTAATTGAAGTGCGCAGACCTATGAGCGCCTTGCAGAAGACCCGGAGATGAGGACATTGGAGGCACAAATCCAGGAGGAAAAGCAATAGGCTTCAACTGTGTAAGCGCAAATGAAGTTTCTTACTGCAGTGGAGAAGATGAAGAGGTCACAGGAGAAATGCACAATTCAACAACATGTCATTTCCATCCATAGAAAAGTTATGGAGGTTACACAGAGACTCCAGCCAATGTAGGACAAAGCTTGCACACTTTTTGAAGAGATCGAGGGACAAGGCTCCCAGTTGAACAAGTGGTCGCAATGGTGGAACAACGCCTGGAAGGGCATGTAACTGAGAAAGTTATTCAATAGTTTTCCGATTAAGAGGCTCTGGCGAAGAAGCAAGTCAAGGAAGCTCGAGCTAAGATCGAGGCCTTTGAAATCATTATTACCCAGATCAGAGTGACTCAGGATGAGTCACAGGTGAGTGTTGGGGGCCTGTTGGACCTCGACCAATTTTTGTGGAAACGTTGGTAGTGTTTGACCATTATTGGGACTTCAACAGGATGGTAGAAGAAAAAGCGCCCAGGCGAAGCAGAGATCATGGGATATCGCCATTTTTGCGGGATTTTTGGGTTATTTAACGGGTATGGGATGTCGGCCCATAGGTTTACCCATGCTTATGCCTTTTTGTAATGTATAAATAAGTAGCTAAGCGATGTAAGAAGCGACCTATGGATAAGTTCTAGTGTTAGTTATGTGCGAAGAATTGTAATTCGCTTAGTGCAAGAAGATGTGTTACGGCTTGCAGAGCTAAGTGCAAGTGATTGTAAGAGGATTTTTGCAGAGAGACTGTGTAAGGCTTTGTGCTATTGAGGATTTGGCTTTGTGCCTTGACCTAATTCAGGGAAGAAGGATCTGGCGAGGTGTGCACAGATCTCCTATCCTTGTGGAGTTGGCTCTGTGGCTTAGTTCCTGTAAGAAGATTAAAGGAGACTAATAAAGAAGAAGAAGAGTTGGTAGACGTAGCCCCACACTGGGGTGAACTAGTATATCCTATGTTTTTATGCTTTGTGAATTTTTTTTTATGTATCTATTTGGTTATTGCATTGTTATTGATATGTGATAGGTAGATCCATTGATTCTTAGTGCTTTATATATGAATAAATTCTAGATCTTCTTTGAGTCTATGTGATAAATGATTAGATGTGCTTAATCTTGATTACTAATGCGCTGATATGTAGTAAGGGTTAATATGCGATATGAATAAAACCTAATGCATATTGTTGGATAAGTGTTTTGTTAAGAGTTTTAATCACAGATCCGTGTCCCATTTAGGTTGTAGACACTTGAGTCTTGCAGCCCCCCCTGCCTCTACCTCAGGTGAGACTTCATCTTCTTAGCAGGTGTTGCTGAAAGGGTCGGTAGTTAGGGTTTTTTTGGTGCGTTTTTGAAGCGTTGAACCCTGGGTATGCCCTTGTGCCAACAACCAACAAGAACCATAATTGCGCCATTCACAGGAGTGTGCATATTTTCTCTTACACAGTTGTGCATTTGGCACATTGTGCGCTTTGAGGGATTTGTTGGCCCGTGCACTGTGCACGTGCTTCCTTTAGTGAATTTGCGTATGCTAATTTTTTCCCAATTGTATAATTTTTTCCTTTTTAAATGCATTTTAGTGTTGTAGGTGAACTAATTGCTATTGACATTGTTGTATTTCTGTAACCATTTGCGTGGAATGTTGCGGATGAAATTTTAGTGATATCAGATGCTCCCTAATGTGTGAGGTTAGGAGCATACATATAGATGAAATAGATGAATGTTTCTTCTACTGAGAGTTCCATTGTAATGAATAGTGGTGAGAGGAACTGCAAGAGTGATCCATCGGAGGGAGAGGGGAAACTGTGGGACCCAAACCTTTCTCTAGGGAGAAAAAAGAAAGCCTGTATACAAATGAGGAAGGAATGCCCCATGCTCGTGTCATGTAACCAAAATGTAATATGATAACTGAAGTTGTATGCTGGTGTAGATAACTACAGCGTGCTTCGAGGCAATGGATAATGAAAGATGACAAGTTTGAATGATGAACATACTCTGAAGTGAGGCAAGGACGCCTGTAAGAAGTGTCGATGTCTTGTAGGCATTGATGGCCTAACAAATTCAGAGGTATTCTGCTGGTATAAAACAAATGCAATAGTTGCATAGTAAGAACCACCGTAACATGATATTTTGTTGAAGTTGAATGTTATGGGGGTCAACAAAATCAAAGAGAAATGATGATTCTCTCTGTGTCATCCAAGAATCCTCATTGTAAAGGTAATGAGAGTCAATATATTGCCTCCCTTCTAGAAATTGTGATGATGTCGACAGAAAGGGAGATGCGACTCCAAGAAGAAAAGGGCTTCGTGAAATCTACTGAGATGAGATCAGGTACTGATAGGGAACATGAAGGAAGTCAATATGCGGTGAGACTCAAGACTGCCCTTGGTTGGGGTATGTTGAAGGATGATTGGAAGCAACCGTAAAAATGTATCTAGAGTCAAGGGGACAACTAGATATGGGATTAAATTGTGCCAGAGGCTTGACAAAGTGGAAAAACTCAGAGATCAGGGGTACGTGTATTTTGGGATACTCGAGGTTCATGAATGATGTCAGAATGAAAAAAAAAGGAGAGTGGATGCCCCAACCAAGGGAGAGATGGGTTGCGTTGCTGGGAAAAAGAAGGTCATCGAGGGTGATGACAAAAATCTACGTAAATGCTAGAAACAAAGTCTTTTTACAATTACCAAATAAATAAAGAATAATTTGGGATGAGTGTACAGATACAAAAACATGTGCCCTAGTGCGAGATGGCTTGGCCTATGAGGGTGTAAGTTGCGAAGAGAAATGGTGGAGGGTGGGGGGCCCCATGGGTGGGTTTCTGTATGAGGTAAATGAATGGAGGGAAATATGCAGATGGGAAAACTAATGGTGGATGAGATGGAGGGATAATGACACCGCAGAGGTGTAGTCAATAGAACTGAGGTGAGATAACCTGGGAGCCCATTGGGAAAGCTAGAAATATGATGAGAAGAAGTATGTGGCTTATTCTCAAAAGTGTATAAGACTATCGAGACTCCCATCCCTAGGGGGTAAAAGAAATATGAGTGTCAAGTTTCCAAGGGGAACTATGAATGGGAAAACTCATGTGGGGGAGAGTGCTACTGAGTGACAGTGCCAAAATGTAGCAGAGGTGATGGTACTGCAAAGGCGAATGTAAGGACCCTAAAGGTGAACGCTGGAGGGTGTGATTGGGAGATGCAATTAATTTTCAGAGGGATTAATTACATGCCAGTGCTGAACATATACCTGAAGGGGCTGCGTAATTTGTGATGACCAAGTACCTTCACACATAAAAACAAAATACCCGACGTGAACAATATCTAATGATAAAGAACATATAACAATGATATGATAATTTTGAACATAAGCATGTGTACCTAGACGTGACGTGAGAAAAATTATCCCCTGGGGCCAAGTTCAGATGATGACCCGGGGAATGTGACTGTGTAGATGGCAGGACCATGATCCCGTGGCTGTGAATGGTTCAGGAAACATAGGCTCTGGGCTCCTGTAACTAAGTGTGGAAGTTTGGCAAAAGGGACTATATATAGCTGGTGGGCCCAAAATGCCACCTCATTTGTACCCATCATTGTAGTGATTTGATGAGAGCATTTGGAGGAGATTTGTAGATTACGGGAGCTCGAGTCGACCGATCCAGAATGAATGATGTATTTTATATTTCGTAAACACTGGTGACACTATTGGATATATATATATATATATAT